>JAYKKI010000016.1:2965000-3117500 GCA_039881145.1 Druceiella hillmani
TGAGTATATTAATAATATTATTTATTGAGTTTTTAATCGTTATAGTTCGTGTTATTTAACCAATCAATTAACCAAAATACTCGTTCAGTATAAAAAGTTACCTTTTAAATTTTATTTTAATGAAATTCAATCATTTTCCATATAAAGAAAATCGAACAATAGCTTAGCTTTAACTACAATTTTCATGTGAGTACTTTGCACTATTAACGTAATAAAGTTAATGTGCTTTATTATGCACTCAAATTTCAAATTTTGACACTAAAGTGTTTTCCAAAAAAACGGTCGTGTGGGGCAGACAAATAAAAAAGGGACGCACATATGAATGACGTTAAAATTATTACGTTTTATTTTTCTTTTTGATGCACCGAAACCTAAAAACTACAATACAAAATGTGTCACTGATTCATGACGTATCGTTTTTTTTTTTTTTCTAGTTTTAGATTAAAAGTGGAAAAGGGCGAATTTAAGAAAAACATACAGAATTTAATAAATTGTCAATACAAAACAAATGAAGTTTAACCATACTTCAATAATTCTAATCCTGTAAAACTATAAATTGACTCGGTTTCTAACAGGTTAGTACTACAATAAGTTAGTAGGTTAAACTTTAGTATTCTACGTTAATACTTAGTTCCGAAGCTAAGCTGTCGACATTTGATAAATGATTAATTACAACGTTACCCAGCTATTGATTAGTCTTGAAGTTACTTAATGTTGCGCAATTGCCAAAAGGAAATAATTTTGCTGTAGAAGCGAACGTGGATGAGCGGTAATCGCTTGAAGGTTAATATAGTCGACAACTTAACACTGGAAGCGCGGGTGTCCCAAATGGCCTAGTAGATCTTTTATTATGCGTAGACTCCTAAATTTTTTTACATTTTATAAAATGGTATCAGTGTTGTATATGTATATTAGTTAATGTCCTAAGTAATTACAATATATGTATACATATATACTTTTCTTTTATTTTATTTAGTTTACCTCTAAGCGCGGTTGGGTCAATTTAACTCAGACCAGGATGTTAGGGATTAACTCCATCTTTCTTATAAATTGATTACTGGACAGTACAGAATATCGTTGAATTCGTCAATTTAGGTACTCTTGCATCATTTTGAACATTCGTGGGTTAGCGAAGTGTGGTTCAGTGAGCGGGGCGGCGGTGTGGTTTTGGAATCACTACATTATTAGCCTGGTGGCAGTGCCAAGCATGTAGTGTGTGTTTTGTTTCTGTCACGTCGAACGGACGAGTCTAAAATATTTTTGCGCGCTATGGCTAAACGTAGTCTACAACCTATGGACATTATTCAATCTCTCCAAGATATCGAAGAAAACAACTTGAAGACGAGCCACCGTATTCGTCCAATGAAGAGCAGCAACAATTACCTATGGATAGTGACTTACCATCATTTAATGATAAAAATTCCATAAATCAAATTTTAGACCGGTCAGAAAAATATTCTTAATATATTTTTACATATCCAAAAATCAATAAAAATATTTCCATTACCATGCGTTGTAGTTACATTATTTTATATTAACTCAACTATTGAACTTTATAAAGGTTATTTTGCCTAATACGTATTTTTATAAATAATTATTTTTAGGTGAAGAAATAACGTCAGCAACTTTTGTTAAGGACGGTGCGCATAGACGATGCAGAGAAACCAGAAGTCGTCTTGGACCGAGGTCAGAATCAGATTGCTTGACTTACATGATACATAAGAGTCTTTGAAAGGAATTTCTGTTGGAATTAAACTTACAGGACTTGTTGGAACGACTTGGAAAGTTGAAGCAACTAGTTGTATACTGGCAGGTTGGCGGAGTCTACAAAACATATTCAAATATCGTTTTGGACCAATTCCATATGTAAAACGTAACGTGAATGAGACATGCATCAGTGCTTGGCAGTTTAAGAGTGACGAAATAATTTTGAAACAAATTTGGTCTTGCATTATAGCAGAAGCGCCAAGAAGTCATTCTTCTGACTGGGTTCTAGGAATTGAATAGCTTGAGGCATTTCTAGTCATAATTTATGTACGTGGGCCTAATTTTAGATTTAAATGCATTGTAGTGCATTAAATCGGTAACGATTTATGAAAAAACGGTATTAAATGGGTAACGATGTTTTAAAGCCATGTCTCGGGATAGATAGAATATGAAATTATTGAGATTCAACGTGAAATATGATAGAACACAAATACTGATAACTAACAAGTTGGCATTCATATCTGAGGTATGGTACAATTTTATTTCCAATGCGCAAAGTTGTTATGTTCCAGGACCCTAAATAACAACTAATGAACAACTTTTCCCTTCATCAAACCTCGATGCAAATTTACTCGATTTATGGTCACAAACCTCGACAAATACGGACAAAGGTTCTAGTTGGGTATAGACAAGGACTATAATAAATGCATTTTTGTACCTAGGCTAAAATGACGTTAGGTCAAATAACCAACGTCTTGGAGATTACTAATTTGTGGGTTTTAAAAAATTGGCGCAGACATATCTAAAATTTAGGAGTTGTAAAAAATCAATGGAGCCATACTTAAAAAAAGTAAGAAATATCACATGTGATAATTTTTTACGTCTCTGTCACTTAGCGAAACTCTGAAATCAAATGGTACAAGTATCGCCAGTGCCGTAAATAAAGCTCGTCAGGAAATACATATTTGCATCAACAAGCAAAGAAGAATTGTACGTAATTTCCGTGTTATTGGAAACAATTCACATCAAGTGCGTTTTTGTTTGAATGTGTCGGCGATAATTATAAGAAATAAGATAATTTAACCTTTTATTATCGAAACCCGTTAAACTGTAGTAAACTATCTAACATGTTTCAGCGGCCTATTTAATATATTTATTACTGATTACGTACTTCAAATATTATTTATTGTCGACATGATGGAGCTCCGGCGCATTATATGGGATTCGTGCGTGACTATTTGATCAGTAAATATATTTACAGGTGCATAGGCTGTGGAGGATCTGTACCTTGGCCTATTATTAGGTAACGGAATCTTGCGCTACCAAATTTTTATTTCTGGGACGAAGTAAAAAGGTTTGTGTACACAGAACAAGTTATGTCAAAGTTATGATGAATTATATGACGAATTGAAAAATAGATTAAATACCATAGGGACCTTAAAGTATAATGAGTACATGTAATTTAGGTTAGCGCCTAAATTGCGGTGATCAAATAATTCGTGAAGTTTGCTTGAGTAACTTATTTATCAAATCTGGGTATGCTCACACGAGTTATAAATGTACCTAAAAGGTCATAATATGATTATGAATATAGGATGCTATTTGTATTTTATATGGCGTAATGAAGTTTTCCACGCAAGCATACATTGACGAAATGAGCATGACTAGAGGTTAAATGTAAAGTGGTGCAGGAGGTGTAGATTTAAGCAACACGAATATCTGTAACTTACTGAAAATTTTACGGTATTGGGTTTAATCGTTATAAGCTTACTTTGTTTCATAAACTTGTTTAAAATTTGAATCTAGTATAAATATTCGTAATTTACTGATTGGTTCTGTTTAAGGTTAGTTTTGTATAGTCTATTTTTATGGCAATAGAAAAACAAAAATATAGCTATTGATGACTTGAATACGAAATATACTTATGCGAAAATAGTTTATTTATTCAATTTTATAATAGGTTGTATCATGTGTATTAACCTTAGAGTGGAATTTAAAAAAAAATCTGAAGTGGGAATGATCTTTCGAAAATAAATCGTTAGCCGCATTGTTTTGTTTGTCTATCCTTAAGTTCGGAGATTTAGGACTATTTTAACTGCACATATGAGTAATAAATAAGAGATATCTAGAGGTGAATCAACATAAGTGATTTATGGTGCGTTTTATTGTTTGAGACTAATTGCTAAAATAAAATTATATTTTCTAACAATCAATATACGATGTAATTATTTAAAAGTAGCCGACACGTGGTATTTAGGCAAGAATGAAAGTACATACTAAATCAAGGCAGTATCCGAAGGCAATAAGTCGAAAACTTGTGTCCATATAGAAAGATCGAGAAAAGAAGCATTCGCACAATTCTCTTCTTGATTACATTCGTGACCTTTCTGTCTTGCTATATTCTATTAATATTTCTCACTGCACCGTTGGCCATAATGATCCCTCGGTTACATACTCCTTGATAATTTATCAT
Source organism: Druceiella hillmani (assembly GCA_039881145.1). Classification (NCBI taxonomy): domain Eukaryota; kingdom Metazoa; phylum Arthropoda; class Insecta; order Lepidoptera; family Hepialidae; genus Druceiella; species Druceiella hillmani. Next base: position 2,969,181 of record JAYKKI010000016.1, read on the forward strand.
AGATCGTAAATATACAAAAAAGTGCACATTAGTAATAAAATTAAGAAATATTCGTAAAACATACAAATTTGGTAAGAATAAGGATATATGATGATAAATAAATTAATCTTGATTAAAATCAATTTCATCTTTTTTAATATATAATATCTTGTATTCCTACAAATAATTCTATGCTATCAATACTTAAAACGAATCTAGAGTAGAGTATAGTTACTACGAGCAAATAATGTATGCGAGGATTCACAAATCAGTAGAGAGGTTGTACTGTTAACAACTATCTACAGTACTTCATCGTGGAATTTCTAGAAGAATAAAAAAATTAAGTTGATAATGATAGTTATAATAGAAGCTCCCTTAGCTTTAAAATATGTGAAGGTTTGGGATGAGAGACTGGTATGAGAACGTAATTCTGAAAACTCATATTATATATTGAAATTGTTTCATGGTTTAAAATTTTGGCTTGAATCTACCCAGTAACTTATGAAAAAATAAAAAATATATACAAGAGAAGCATTCTAAAAAAATTGTTGGATTAGATTTAAATTAATAAAAGATAAAAGAATAACGCCGCAATAACTAAAATAGAAGAAACCGTGTTAATAATTACGTACAAGTGACTAATGGCATTACTTTCTCGTATAGAATCATGGAAGGTACGAAAGAGTTACATAAATTGTGAAAATGGATATTTAAAAATGGGTAGGATAATTATATGGGTGACTTCTCTGTATTTGCTATATCATGTCTAAATTGATTTTATACAAAGTAGTGAAAAACTTTTGAGATATACGATTTCATTAATTAATTGTTTAATTTTTAAATTAAATTTCATTTTGTCTAGAGAATATATCTAACGAAGACTTGATAGACAAAGGACGCAAGGACGACCCGATCGACCGAACACCCTATATGTCCTTGATCCCGAGAAATAAGGCTGAAGAAATAGACATAAATATTAAATGTCTCACGAATATCACCCCTCCCACCGTTTTCCCGTCTCCATGCCTGCCTTATTGACCTGTCGAATATCATTGAAGTGCGCACTTCTATTTTTATTTATTTTCAAAGAATTTTGCACTAATAATTCAAAATTAAAAAGTGTGAATGATCAATTCGTATTTCAAAAAGAACCAAAAAATGACTGGGTCATTTATTTTAATGAGATTTCATAAGTTAACTGAAATATTGCCGCTTCTATCCCATACAATTTTGTAACTTAAAAACAATTAGCATGAATTTCTTTAAGAGATAGAAAAGTGCAGTTTTATAACTTATTCCTGCCCATAATTCCCAAATACATATTATTACTGTATCTCTTATAGTTTTTCCAGCGTTCGTCACGAAAATAAGCAGACAAGCAAGTTTTTTGGCATTCTTAATTATATCTCAATAGTTATAAGACATATAATACAGCTTATAACGATCTGAAACCTATAATAATAATAAGAAAATATAATAATCAGAAAGGTAAACTAGGAAGGTCTGAAAAACAAACAAAACTTTCCTCTTTATCATATTGGAAGGATCTGTAACGTGTGATATATAAAATGTGTCGTGGTTTAAGTGAACCAAGATAGTTAAATAAATGAAAAAAAAAATATCTAGCGGGTGTAAAAATGACTTTTCTCGGTTGACCCATCATCTTGTTTCAATACTGTACTTTTCATAGCAGGCGCGTTAAATTATCGGTAATTGCGCTTTGTAATATATATCTCATTAATTACAATTTCTTCAGTTTCGTGTATCGCAGAGAGAAACCCATAGCCCGCGCTCTTCTACCTACCTGAACTTAAATTGTATTAGTACAAATAAAGACAGAATAAAGATAAATAAATAGCCAAAACTTTAAACCTGAGAGCACACAGTACATTTCTGAATCATAATACGATCAAAATTTATGTAATTTCTGTAATTGGTAAGAAAATTTAAATTTGTTCACTTGTTCCAAAAAAATTCAGAACACTTAAAAGGAAAGTAAGCAAAAAATATGACAACATACAAACAAAATTTTCACGACTCTCTTTTTAAAAATACAGGAATAAGAAAAAGTTGCTAATTGGAAGAAAATGAAGTAATGTTAAGATCCTCTGTATATTGGACAGAAACTGTAATTTTAAAAAAGTTACAAGATGTTTGCAATTTAAACATCACAATAAAGGTTCCATTATTCGTATCTCCAGAAACTACTGTATTTTGTTAAATACTAGAGAAATATTTGGAGGACACAGCATTATTCCACGTATTCCCTAAAAGATAAACATTATATTTTTATTTTTTGCTAAATCCGCATAAATTGTAGCTAAAAGTTGTAACTACTAAGACCGAGCTTATTTTGTCGCAGATAACTGGAAAGGTCGACCCGAAAGCACTTATCACACAGTTAAGGTCAAATGCCATTCAAGAGGAAAAGTCGAAGAGGAAAGCCAGTAAGTTTTCCGTGTTGTGAAGTTCGGCAGTGACCATAAATCTAGTTGATTTATTTTTCAGGAAAATATGTTATTATTATGGAAGCAAACGATTAGTAATTAAGGACATCGTCTCAGCATATTCTTCCCTATCGTTCATTATTGCAGTGGAATATTAATGTTAGTGAGGGTATTTACATTTCCACCCCATTTACTCGTAAACATTCTGATGTGAATTGTAAATGGAGAAAAAACATTAAATGGCTATGCGTTTTTGGCGTAATATTCACGATTTCGATATTTTAATATATTTTCAGATGAACACGTAGGTAAGTTATTAAAACACTAGTTAAATTTTAAAATTAAGAAATTTTTATGATCTATTTCTAACTTAAGGACAGATACGGGAAACCTCGAGTTTTCGACGGTACTAAATAGTTATTTAAAATATTTTGTAAGAAATACATCATGGTGATAGGTTATAATAATTTTGGGGAGAATATACAAGTAAGTTTTAAGTATAGCAATAAAAAGGAGAAAACAATTTCTACCGTTTACGTTCACTGCCCTGATCCTGTAAATCATATCATAATTATATATATAGACTATCGTTTAAACTAGGATGTACATAATTACAACTTTATATACAACTGAAATCTGTTGAATGATTTAAACGCGAAAGGAAGACAGACAAGCAAATGAATAGATATCGTTTGACTTTTATTGTACTAGTAATTTTACATTTAATTACGAAATTATATGACTACGATTTATATCGCATAATGTTTATTATATAAACCAAAGAAAATGGAACTGTACTTTATTTCGGAAATTAAAAAGTTAAATTAGTTCTGTCTGATTCAATTATAATTTAAGTTAATAAAAAGGTTGACGAAGAAAATTCATAAATATATATATACTTATATATATGTATATATATATATATATATATATATATATATATATATATATATATATATATATATATGCATATCTATACATGTATAATTCTAAAAGAGTGGATTCCGTATATAGATAATATTTTAAAAAGAGTGATTGATATAGCATAAAGAATGATAACGGAAACATGAAAACCTATTTTGACAAATTTTGTGACCGCATGGTCATTTGTTCGTCGGATTTTGATGAAATTTGGAGTGATAATAGTTTATACCCAAGAACAACATATGAAAGAATAAACATTGCAATAACTTTTCTCATTCTGAATTTCACGCGAACGAAGTCGTATGCACAGCTAGATAAAATAACCTATTGCATTAATAAGTTTAGAAATCACTTTATTATTTTTACGGTTACACTCTCAAGTATCAATCTGGCATTGCTATTTATTTCAGAAACCAAATGACGTAGAAACTTCAAATTTTGGTGCAGGGGACAAATAAAATAAACGATTTATAAATTTTAAATATCTTTTTTAATAGCTTAGGGTAATAAATAATGAAAAATAATAGCGTTGCTAGGAGTCTATTTAAAACTATAGGGCTGATTCTAAATTTAATAGTTTTTGAGAAATTCATACAGCTGTATAAATATCCAAAATGATATAATTAGGTGGTAAAATTAATCTGTAGAAATAGATTTTGAGAATTACTACGTATCCTTGAATGTTTATATACGCCTAAGTGTACCGCGTACACCAATGTACCGCGAGTTCTACTCGTACTTATAAAGTTTTATTGAACAGATATGTGAACACTTGTAATGAAACATAAACATTTGTTTTTGTTCTTTTTTTATTAAAAAAAATATTTAAGAATAATATATCAACGAAGCTATTTAATGAAGATGTTTCCAATATTTTATTAAACGCTTAATTAGTGGCAACGGCAGGAATGGATGATAATGTCGGTTATAGGCTCATAAATATATGTTTTTGAAACTTGTTATACATCACAAAAAAAGAGAGATTCAATGAAAATACTCCAAAATCTAGCAAAATAATTTTTGTGAACATTATATTTGACCTTTTTACGACGGTTATGAAAGAACTAAATTTTAATAAATAAAATGAGCTAAGCATAATTGATGAACATTAATAAAAAAAGTTATGAACATAGCTCCCTCGCTAAAACATTAAAATAAATCTAATGTTTGAGGGCATATTTATACGCTCATCCATTCCATGACTTGACGTTAAAAACAGGTGCATCAAATTGAGAACGTTCTTCAATTCAAAGTAACTTCAAAGAAAATCAGTATTTCAATCAAATTTATGTAAAATACTAAAATTTTTATCGTCGTAAAATTCAAAACACAGGAAGTGTTTCAATATTTGTCCATGTGTCGTTTTATGAGGGACAAATTATGCAAAGCAATAAAGCAGTGTTTATTTTACCCGGAGCAGGAGTCAGCGTGTCGCTTTGATTTTTTGGGCGCATAAAAATATTATGTTTATCATATATTATTTTTCTTTCTTTTTGAAGATAAAAACATTTCTTGATGCAACAATTTTTAAGTTGGAACAAAAATTGAAAAGATGAATTTAAGATACGTACAAGAGGAGTAATATATTTTATAATTACGCTAAGCTTCGAATCTAACTCATTATACTTAAAATATTTGTGTCCAAACATTATCAACATGCTTCCAATACTGGTCACAATCTATATGAAAAAAGTATATATTAAATGTGCTCAACTATGCTTGTAAATGTGTATTACAATTCAATAAAACTGATAAAAAAGTAAAGTTTTGTTACATTACATATATGTACGGTACTTTAAATTGTAATATTAAATAGTATTTCATAAGCATCGAAGCATCAAGCTAAATCTTTACACTGTCCACCATCACTCTAGTTTAGGCTGAACAAATTAGTTACCATATTATTCCTTTGCATTGATACAGCATTATGTCTTGCCAGTTGTAGTTAAAATTTAAAAGATAATGAATGAGTAGAATTTGGGAAGGGCAACATTTGCGACACCAGTGAGACTTAATTTAATTTATCTTAGGTTTATCTGATGCAGTAATTGTAGACCGTTGTAACCAGGTATGTAAATAAATCTTTACATTTATTTTTTGTGGCACTAGAGAGCATATAGAACTAAATTAATTTATTATGAGCTGGAATTTGGCAAAAAAATTAAATTTAAAATTTTTCGAAATTTCAAAACAAATTTTCATAGGCAGTAAATTTGGAAATAAATTCTTGTATGTCCACTGGTTTCGATAGTAAAATTTCTCTTGTCACATTTGCAATTTTAGAAATACGAATGTAATGGGAAATGAAACATGTCAGTAAAGGAGGTAGAGAATAACATCAAGAATGTTTTCTATGTTATCAGTCACGCAGCGCATTAGTGAAAAGCAAAGTGTTATAAAAATAAGCCTAACTTGTTTCAATTTTTGTTATGCTCCAAGTCAATATATACCAGTACACCAGTTTTTGAGACTATTAGCATAAACTTGTTTTTCTGGTATCAGCGCGTTAAATGACACTTTAGAATAAAAATAATAGCATGAATATTTTTTCTGATGATAAGATTATTTTATATTCATTCCCCCGTTCCTTTCTGTACAATAAATATACATAGAGAATTTTCAGTTCAACACACTTGGTGGCTACTAGCCATTTTTAACTATTGCATTATTTTGGCGAATATTACATGTATATTACTATACACAGAGTCCTAGAAACTGGTCCCTGGAAATGCTACTTTGATTAATATTAGTTATTTTCAAAAGCGTAATTCTTAGCATTCGTTTATATTTTTGTCATTTATGCACGCTCTGACACGTTAGCAAGCTAGCTTCAACTGACTTGCGGACCCCTCCCCTGCCGCATATTCCCCCACGTAATCGGTTTGTGTTTAGTGAGCTTTTAAAAAATAAAAGTAAATTTTTTTCATCACGTGTATGGAGTAAATAACTTTTACTACAAGAAGTAAAAGTTAATACTTTATTGTCATAATCGAACAATAGTACGTCGTAACTTCCAAATGGTAAAATATTTTTAATTTGAAATGTTTTTTTCTTCCATTTCATAAAATTCAATTATAAGTATGCTTTATAAATGAGTAGTTGTTGGCCGCGGCGTTGCTCACATGGAATTTTTTCGAATATTTCATATTTATGTTCATGTATAATATTCAGAGGGATGGCATAAAAATTGAGCCGTGGACGTAGGACACATGAACAAACAAACGAACTTTTACGTTTATTATATTAATTACGTTCATTTAGAAAGGAGTGTTTTAAAAAACATATTTATGTATCCATCGAAGTAGTATGGAAATTTTATATTAAGAGTATAAAAAATTGTATGCGCGTGCGTGCAACCGCGTGTGTGCGTGTGTATACGCGTGTATGCGCGTATGGTACGTGCGTGTGCGTATGAACCTCTGTACGTGCATGTATGCGCGTATGTGTTCTTGTGTATACGTATATACCCGTGTACGTGTGTATGTGTACGTGTATGTATGTATGTATGTGCACTTGTTCGCACGTGCATCCATACGTGTGTGAGTGCGAGTGTGTGCGTGTGCGTGTGTGTGTGTTTGTGAGTGTGTATGTGTGTGTGTGTGTGTGTGTATTATTCATGCAGATGATTTTACGCACCAATCTGAGTAGCAAATATAAAGAACGATATGAAAATCGTAGTATAAAAGCATAAACAAAATCAATCGTATTGTTTTTCTTATTAAGTCTAACATCAAAAATCAATCTAAAGGAATTGTTCTTTCAAAGGTTCTAGAAGAAGAAAGAAATTATTATTTTTGAAATGAAAACCAATATGTTAGAATTCTGACACTTGTCCTTTATGATTTTTCTAATAATTCACGTGAAGAAACGAGAAAATAAATATATGCTAATTGTGTTGCTACTCTTACTTTTTCCTAAATGTTTGTCATTATTGAATAAATACTTTTAAAATTTCGAAGTATCTATAACTTGTGTACTATAAAAATGTCAAAATTTAAATTTTGAGTTCAAGTGGAAGTACGCAAATAAAATGTACAACACGTCTCCATTACCATTTCCAGTATTAGAAATACCGCAACGAACAAAACACTAAATAAAATAATTCTCTAATATAATAACTTCCCCGATATCTACTTCGTAATAATACTTTTTGATAAGAGATTATGTAACACCAACCAAAACATGGCAAATATTACAATCTCTATTGTAAGCTCCTGGTTCTTGTTCATATTTATGATGAACAAGAACCAGGACAGCTTTTTTTAGTGAAGAACCGGCCTAAAACGTCTACATAATTAAGATAGTTCGTTAAAAGTTTGATTATTTTTATTTATTTTATAAAAATCTATTGTTGCGTACATTCTTATATTAGTATAGGAACTAATCAAAATTATAAATCTCAATATCGGTACGTGACGTCTATAGGTACATTTATGAATAAACTACGCTAAAAAAACAAATCGTTATCTTTCACGTTGTGGAAATCCATATTTTATTCTTTTAAATTCAACATAAATAGAATGATGTGAATGAAATGAAAATATATTTCACATGTATATGTATGATAAATCAAGAATTTTGTGCTATAAAATTTAAATAATTACGAAAATAGAAATGTAATATTAATTATGAAGCGATGATATTATAGAACATATCAAATGAATGGCAGTATTTCTCAAATTCCCTTGTTTTCGAATTAAGTATGAAATTTATTCTGTTTTTTTTATGTTTTCTCTAATATAATTTACACAGAAGGGATAAAAAGTTCCATATCCATAAATATGTCTTTAAACATTTTGGTAACCATGTTTTCGAAAATATTGGAGTACATATTTGAGTGATATTTGAGTTTATAAGTTAATTGTTTGATATTTGCTTCTATAAAGAAATTAATTGCTTTGAACATTCTTTTATTTCCCATAAGATTGCATAGATTGTACTTTGGATTGTATTATTCTATTTATACGGATTGGATTGTATTATAGATTGTACTTTGAGTGATATTCCATTATTTTTTAATAATTACAATTCATTTAATGCGTTGACCTTACGGATGGGGTTTAATACCTTTGATATTATTTTTGTTACGACAGGTGTTTTTGTATTTTTAAGATGAGCATAAAGGCATATTAGCTATCACGGACTATTTATCCTCGTCAAAATTCTTTGTTGATACACAACCTCTTACAATCTTAGCCGTAAGCAACTGAAGCTAATATGTGTGCACGCTAATATTTGTATTTAGCGTGGTCATTTTTGATAAATATAAGGATAGGGTATTATTATTATGTGGGATACTATAAAAATATAATTATAGAGATTATTTCATAAATTACAAAAAAATATTTAAACATATGAAACTTGTAAATAATTCTCATACATGACAATAATATTGCCCTAAAATATAAAATGGAGGAAGGACATAAGGATAATTTATGAGGGTTCTCACATAATTAGTAGTGTCTATGATAAGAAAGAATCTTCATGAGTTCATAATATTATGTCACGTACTATATCTCATACTAGATCATAATATTATGTCGCGATCATCAGGGAATCAGATATGCGCAATGGCTTGTTTTAATTATATACCATTACAGGTGTTACAAAATGAAAGTAAAACATTTTATTTTCCTGAGATATTGAGCTGATTGTAGTTTTAAAGGATTTTGTGAACGGATTATAAAAATGTATGAGATTTATTATTTCATTTATTTATTTAAAACATTTGTTTACTCAAATAATAAAAAAAATATTTTTGGTCTCTTTCATTTATATATTTATTGAAAATTCATGAAATTAGGGCAGTAATGAAAATACCAGACGGAATGTAATCATAATAAAAAAGTCTCATGGCTTTTGGACTTAAATTTAGTATTCAAAATTAGCATTCAAATGAACTTAGTAAATGATTTAATTTGCAATAAAAAAAAATGCGCATCATTTAGCTTTTTTATCACCTCCCGGTCATATTAGAAGCCTTTGATCTTAGTGAAAAACCACTTAAATGAAACTCTTTGTTTTTCATTAGTTCATGCAAATAATAATATAAAGTGGAATAGTGTTTTTTGCTCTTTTCGGTTTACAGTATCAATTTTTGTGTATTTGATGTCACGATATTACTTTTAAGTTATATTTACGATACCAAGATTTTTAAAAACTCCGTTCACAAGATGTATTTTTCCCATTATAAATGTATAAAATAAATGTAACTCGATGTGATTAGTATTGTTTACGATATTAATTTTTGAGTGGCCTTGTTGAGTCAAGATTGCTCGCATTCAATTCCGCATGACAATTTGATACCATGTCGACTCACATATCAACACATTCGGATTAAAGAAAATACTTAACAGGAAATTGTGTAGAACAGATGTTTGAAAATAATAAATGGGCTTGGAGACCGGAATGTGTACGAAAAGAGGAAATACGAAAGCTTGTGCTTTATGAAAGTTTTTCTTTAAAAACAAGGTACAAAATATTTAATTGTAGGTAGAGTTACATTGAGTTATATAGATAATTTTATGTGACGTTGGTAAAGTCAGCTGCAACAAATAAATTTAGATACCCCACGTTATTATTGCATGTATAAGAAATTTAATAAATCTTGTGTTTTTTCAATTTTAATAAATGTTGTGTCTATATTTATAAGGCTTCGAAAATTTTTATAATAATGCTAACTTCCAAAATTTTGAAGCGTAATTTTAGGAGCAGGTAACTTCTTTACAAAGATAACGACTCTTTCAGTTTGCTATTGCAGTTTTACACGTGTTACATTTTTACCTACTATTACGCTGAAGGAACAGAAGAAGATAGTGCACGGTCTAATTAATGAAATTTTGAAAATATAATAAAATTGCTACAATTTTCTTTTATAATGAATGCTTCATTGCGCGTGAGATGCCGAAATAGAACTGAATACTTTGTAAAATTTAAAAACGATAAGAACAATAGGCGAAAAACAAATTCAATATACGTTTCGAATTTAAATACTAATTTTTAAATAATTTGTAAGAAAATTCATTCTGACAAATGTAATATGATGACAGGATTCCGAATTCGTTGATTTAACAGAAAGTAACAGGAAACAGCAAACAGATAACGGTTTCTATAAACTAAAATCGTGGAACAATGTTTTCGATCAGGATTTGTTAATGTTTTGCTTTGAAAATAACTCAAAATGTGGGTTTTTAAACTGGAGTATGTACTATTTTAACTTGTTTATTTATATCTTGGGAAGTGATAAAAAAATATATTCATTCTTGTCCGTTTTTTTACATAAATTCTATTTATGATTATTTTTGATCGAGCCCAGAGTTAAGAAAATATTGAAAGAGAGGAAGAACTACTTTCTATTACATAAATGCTGAATATTTTTTGGTAAATAGTCTTTCATCATTTTATTGAAACTCGATTATCACCAAGCCAAGGGAATCAATATATAACTGCATTTATATAATAGAAAACCATTTTTATTCGTTGATTCTTTATGATTTACTAGCTGAGACCTAATATGTATGTATGTCTAAGCAGACAAAATTACCTACACCTACAATGAAAATTTACGACTGTGTAGTCACAGTCGTAAATTTTCATTCACGATTTTATTTCTGTCATTTTTGAGACTAGGTTAAAATCAGTAAGAAACATTTTTAATGGATATCGTGGCTGGTTAATAATCTCAAAGATAGTTTTGCAGATTTCTGTCAATGACATTTTGGGGATGATGAGCCGGAGCGTCATCAAAACAATGCCCAAATAATCATTTTCCACGGCCTGTTTACCTTGTATCCATTTTTGTACACATTTTTAAGGTCAAGTCGATATAATAGGCACATTTTATCGATTTACAATTCGGCATACATTAAAAGCAATTTTTGATAGAAAACAATTTAAACGAACTATAATGACCATAAGGAATGCATTGTAAAGAAAAAGTTGTTTACGAATTTGAACAAATTAAAATGAACAGCGACTGTTAGAAATTTTAGAAGTAAATATCTAAATATATACACATAAGCGCCGTGTTTACTCATTTTGCATTTACTTGATTACTTAATAATGATTAAATCATCTAAGAGTAGATTCATTAAATACGGACGTGATAACTTTATCTAAGTATATTATAGCTATATTTAACTTTCATGATTATAAATTGCCTTAATACCTTTTAATTAATTAGATGTAAATATCGTGTTTGGAGTGATGAAAATATTAATATGAAGACAGCAAATTTTATTAAAATACAAACACAAATTATACATGAGTTAAATATACAAACTCAATATTTTAAGAGATATTTTCTTTAATAATATATTTGTCGGGAGTTTCATTTAAAACTAATCATAAGTTTGAATGACCGGATATTAAAACGTATATAAAATTTCAATATCCGTTTTAATACCCGGTCATTCACATTTATGATTATATATGTGCGATTTTCGGTATTTTAAATAAAAAACCCGATTAAAATGTCTGTGATTTTTAATGATAGCGCCCCCATAAAAAACATGTTTTTATGAAAAATAATTATTATCCAACACTTATTTGTTTATATTGTTTATTGAAATCAAAATAAAAAAAAACAGTTTTTACACGGATTTTGCAATGAAACGTCAAAAAAGCTGGAAAAAACGCATTTAATTTATAAACCTGTAAAAGAAGCGAAAGAAAAATATTATAGTTAAATTTATACTTATTTTTAATAGAACTTAATTCCAATACTGAACTGACTTTTGTCAGAATTAATCAGCATGTCAACATTTTGAAATTTCAAAATAAGATACTCTACTGTGACTGTTTGATATGAATCTAAAAGAAGAAATTTGATGTAGAAATCTGTCGTTATAGTAGTATAATTGTAAAAATATATTTTTTTAAATTTTAATAAACGACAATTATTTTATATCAAAATATGCTAGCACTTCAATTTGATATAAAGTAAAATATATCAATCACAAATTTACAACCATTAAATGACAGGGTCTAAATCAAAGTAATACAGTGTCTCAATATAAATTGAAAATAAAGTGTGAAAAGTGTTTAAAAGGTATTTAGAGTATTACTTTATAGTTTCCAAGAAAAAATTAAGAATAATAAATTTACATGAAAATTGACGAGGGGTAATATAATAATTAGTATGCGAAGGGGTAATATAATACTTAACATGTGAAAGGGGTAATATAATGCGTAATATGCGACTTATATCATTCTTCTAGTTTTAATGTAAAATTTATCATAATTGTGTTTTTTACTTGGTCGGTGAAAGACCCAATATAAGATACCGAGATTGTGATCTATCGATTCAATTCTTTTCATAAAAATTTTGTTTTATTACTTGTACCATAAAAGTTAATCATTTGTGAAAAATAATTTTCCTGTTAAAAAATCATTACATTATTCTTTTATAGTTTAAATTTAGAAGTTCCTATAAACAATTACACTTCTATAATTCAACGTCCTTCTTCTATGGCTCTATGAAATTAATAGAATTATCAAACTATAACCATTTAGTCACAGGCGACAAAAAAAAATAGTTGCGGTGAATTATTTTCTCTATTCAAGCTGAGAAGTCCGCATTGCTACTTAAAGAATTTAGGTAATTTCAACCTCAGAAAGTGTAAACATTTATTCCTAATAACTTGAATCCTCACTAGAAAGTGTCATCTAGCCTTCTATTTATGAGAACTTTGTCTATTAAAAGAATTCCGTATAAGTTTCAAAAATTTTTATGCGAAACAATATAATTGTATTAACAAGATAAATGACGTTTAAAGGCAATTACTAGTTCAGTTTGAATTTGTGAACATAATTATTAATACACTTACAACATGAAAGGGTCGTGTAACATTTTCATTAGCTTAATTTTTATATAACTAGGCATATAAACAAATCTATCAAAATGTTTCTCACCCACTTATAATAATCGTATCGAGTTGAAACTTTTTAACTCGTGCGATTCTAGTGACTACATAGTACGGTTGATATAATTAGAGAGGAAGTTGGCGGCAATGGAAACTTCTTAATAGCCGACAGTAAATCCATTTGGTTTCGAAATATTTGACCTGTTTTAAGAGTCCTTTGGTTACATACTGTAAATGGGGGATTTTATGATAAAGGAAGAAGGTTGTCATGGGAACTTCTCAATAGTTAACCGTAAACCCTTCGAGTTGGAGCTCGTTTCATTAGAATAAATCAAAGGAGCTAGAAGGGTTTACTGATAGCCATTGACAAGTTCCCATGACAACCTCTTCTATGATCATACCAGCTTTATAATAGCATTCTAGTTTATTATATTACGATTAAAAATACGTAAGTTTAAAATTCCCTATTTAATGTTTTTTAACTTTTTGTTAATTCAAAAATGTTTTAGAGTGACATTTAGACATACTGAATTAACATTTAGAGTAATTGGAATATAATCGTCACGCAAATAATAAATGAAAATTAAATAAAATTAAACCTTTTTGCGTTACGAACCTCGAATTAGTAACTAAATCTTGTATAAACATGTCCAAGTGAACGAATCGTAAATTTACTACGCGTTACGGCATCGAGTCATTACGCACAACATTATACTCATGTCGGTACAGATAGTACACTTACTATTGACACTGCTTTCTGTAAAAGACAAAAATAACACTCTTTAATTAATTTTGTCTTTAATTATAAATCGTTGATCTAATACTAACCATTAACATATTATTGAGCGGTTGAAAGCGAACATTGCAGCGGCTGCGTAGCAGTTTTTCATTTTCATGAGTCTTCACATAATAAGAAAATAAATATATTGCTCTCATTTTTATAACTTTTTGAAACTAGTATAAAAACCAAATTAAATAATGAATATTATTTTATATAGAAAAGCACGCCAACAATAATACTTTTACTTTAAATAAGCTATTTGTTACGCAATATACTGCAACCAAACTTTGGGGATCTTAAAGATTTATGTTAACTCAATAGTGTAAGTAAAACATAAAACTAATTTTTATGAGAAGTAATAATCAAGGGAAGACTAATTTTTTTTTACTACTAGGCTACAACGACTACATAAGTATGAATGCATAGTTTAGGTTATGACACTGTGATGTTTTTTGAAAAAAAAGCAGATAGTTAATTATTATTGCCTATTTTAAAATTCAAAAAATGAAATATAAGCAATATAATTAAATTATACAGCACTACTGTATACAATAACTCTTAGATATTTTCTGTAGCGTAAAAACAATTGATAAATTATTTACATTTGTTTGAGTTTACGACACAAAACCAACGTATAACTTTCTAGTTTGTACAACTTTAATCAAATTAACATCTCTTCCATAGATCACTTCGTGATCTTACTAGATTATAGGCTTGTAGAACGCGAACACTATTTTCCATTATAAATTTAACAAAATTTTCGCACCAAGGATACTCAGAAGTGTACACGAATATAGTTATTAGCAGTTTGGGTCACTTTTAATTTCCCTACTGCAATTTATAAGAGACTTTAATAAAAATTAGTTATGGTAATATTTATAGCAATGAAGAATAACATATAATAATGGTGGTTGCTGATCCTGTAATAGATTTGGATTCAATATAAATACAAAAAATGTTATAACTTCTAAGTAATTAGAATGGAATTTTTGAAAATTAATAATCGCATGAACACTTTGTGTCATCAAAATAATGATACACTTCCAGTATTTACTATCATACAGGTAATTTTTTAAAACTCGTAAATAATCTCTAACTCTATTCTTGACGTTTTTCGTAAAAACAAACTCATCATATCCTAAAATCTATGGAACCAACGCCACAAACGAAAACTGATGCTTGTAGGAAGAATTAATTATTTTAACAATTTTAATCGACTAAGGTGCATTTCAACAGCATTTTGTTATTTCATAGTAGGTATAAATTTTACGTTCACTCTTTGTACAGACGAACCAGTTTACTTTTAAATTCACTACAAACTTTTTAAAAATTACAAGGCACATTCGTGATCCTTTACTTTGGTAGGTAATAAACTGTAGAAGCAAATTGTTAATATTATAAAAATATGTATATCTTTTTGCCTTAAGGTAGAAGTTAAATATAGTTTTAATAATACAAATATTACCGTATTTGCTCTTTACGGTAAAGCTGTTATTTAAGTTTTATTTCCGTCAAATTTCATATTTGGTGTGGTGGGATGTAATTCCCTTCAACTCCAACGGGAATTTGTTTTGATCAATAATTTTTTTAAATTATTACGTTCATAACCTCTCAATCTTGAAATTAGTTCCCCTTTATGCTCCTGGCTGCTGCATGAGTGGAAGATATAATTTTTTATTTTACCAGCTTAGAGCGCGTACGAAAATTCTACAGCGTTTATTTTCGTTCATGTATTGTGGGATGCACCCAGCTTAATTATTTTTTCTGCTCTATTTTCTAAAATATGATCATGGATTTGCTTGGTAGTTCACGGTTGATTTCTATATGATATTTATCCAAATATCTGTGTATTTATATTTGAATTGTATTGAATTGCTTTCTGAGTGTACTATTTTATTCGTTACTATTTTGTAACCTTTTGTTATATGTTTTACCATAGGCACAGCGCTTTAGGTAAATCTGTAAGTTGGTCATGAGTTGAATGATAATTGTTTTGTTTTTTATCCTATTACTTTTGAACTATGATATATTCACTAACTCTTACGAATTATGTGTTATTCAAGTTGAGGATACGTGTATAATTAAAGATAAATTGCAAATACCCTGTTGAAGTTAACGTGTACATACTAATGTTTTGGTCAATTCATGCATTAGTTTACACAAATAACTTAGTTGCATTATACCTTTGTATATGTGTACCTTTGTATACGTGTACATATTTACATAATTATTCATATTTACATATTATACCTTTGTATACGTGTACATATTTACATAATTATTTACTTAGTTATTTTCTTAGTAGCGTCAACATAAATTAAATGAGTCCATATTCAACAAGTAATTCATTGGATATGGACTCGTTTAATTCTCCAGCTCCATCATTACTCCAGTTCCATCATTTAATTTAATTTTCGTAAAGAGATCATCTACTTTAATTCTTGTACTTCGCCACGTAAAAACTTTACTTAACGAATATGGAGTAACTATTACTTAATAATACAATTTATTTTCGTCACGTATGTGATGACGCTGTAAAATAAATGTAAGTATATTATGAAAAAATGCATTTTCTAATAAATCACTTTAAAGAAAAATACCCCTTTCGAGGCGGGAATGTTGCCAGTCACTAAATGATTAATTATAAGTCTCTTACGCCTACGTCATTCAACTATTAGTCGGCATAGCCTTGAAATTTTTTAATGTTGCGTCATCGTCTATGGACATATTTCCACCTACAAGAAAACTCACAGAAGTGTTACGGAATTTATGTCAAATATAATATACAATTCTCTCAACGTATAGAGAAATAAACAATTCTATAGCTGTAGCAAAATATATCACTGTACCAATTTTTTGTACAACTGTTTGTACGACCATCCTATATATGTAAGTTTTAGCACCATTTGATTAAATATAAAATATCCCCTGCATACGAACGAATAGAGGTGCGTAGATGTGAAAATATAAAAGCAAGAATAATTTTACTAAAAAACGAAAAAGGTTTTCCCTTTTATCTTGTTGGGTTAGACACGATGGACGCATTTGTTTTAACTTGTTGCCACGGTAACTGCATTATCAATTAGATTTATAAATGCCATCCACTATTAGTTCGATAACTATTTAAAATTTGTTATGCCATTGGACCTTTTAATTATTTAAATGTCTAGTTAGTTTATTCAGGGTTGCCTTTTAGGCAACCAGATACTACCCCGCAACTTCGTTTGCAATGAAATAGGGAAAACATATTAGGTTAACTGTAAAACTGGAATTTAAAATATGTGACGCCCGATATAAACGCTGTCTATAACAAATATAAAAGTATTTTTTTTAAAAGATTGGGCTTTGTATTAAAAACTAAAATTATCATAGCTTATTTTTTTCATAGATTTACAAAGAATAAAAAAAATTATATATTACTTCACATGCTGCAGCATCCACCTGTGAAACGCTCGTCAATATTATTTTAGTACTTCTGGTGAGATGAGCGAATAAATAAACAGTCTCGCTCACATACAGATCAAAATACCATAAACTACATTTCTGTTTTCTGTTACCGTCCTTATATCCCCTTAATAGTTTTTCTTAAATATCTTTAAAGTGCAAACATATCACTCCTAAAGTTTTGTTATGTGTATAGGTTAACAAGTTTTTTAGTACTCTTCTATTGTAATCCATATCTAGGTAATCCCACTGGGAAAAATTGTATTCATAAAATTAGGTATAATAACTTAATATCACGCAGTCAACTTATAAATTACCTGTTTAAAAGTGTAAACTTATAAGTGAAATATTTGTAACTAATTTTATGAGCTCCGTTTCATTTGACAAGTTGATCTGAATATGCTTAGACTTGCAATGGATTCCTCTTCGGAGAAGTCAATTTGATGGCACTAAAATTTAATCTAGAGTCGGTCAGACTTTTACTTCTTAAGTTTCATTGTATACGGGATTGCAGTCCAACCATAAAGGAAATAGTATCGCTGTTTGTTCTGAGCATATGTATTCATCATTCATTTTTTGAGAAACATATGTAAGCAGTCAATAAAGCAGAATTATCTGCTATACAAGCAAATCTCTATGTATTACGTCATATTGAATACTATGTAAAATGCGATAAATAACTGTATTCTATGGCAAAACTTAAGTTACGGGGATTAAACATTTTCCATGACTTTGTAACTCTTTGGTAAGTACAACTAGATTTAGGAAGATACGTATTTACTAATGTTTTGAATAGTTGAACTTTCTTCATTACGGAACACATGTAAAATTCTGAGACTGCAAACATATTGATTTTTTAAGTAAATTTTTGCACTTAACACGATTTATACTTTATGTTAAATAATAAAACTTCATTGTTTGTGTAGATTGTGTTTAGAATTCGCGTTAACAGAATTAGGGATAATGCTTTATAAAGCTTGTTCATCCCACTTTCGATACGATATTATTATTTGTTTACCATTAGTTGAGTTTCTTTGAATACATTGAAAAAGTGAATCTGACCACATATTCAATTCGAGTATTCACTTTGCAAAAAATTTTACTATTAAAGTTCGAACCCTTTTGTTATTTCATATTTATTTTTGACAATAATGAAGTCTGAAATCATATTCTAAAGAAATATATCTGTGAATAAACGCTTATAATAGGGTGAACACAAAATACTAATTAAATAATAATTACTGATATTAAAATTATAGTTTCGGTCATGATTGCGTTCTTAATATTGCCTGTAGCTCTCTTGATACAAGGTCTTGCAAGAGTACCGTTAAAACTTGCATTTCTATGTACTACTTGCAAAACAGCGTATAAAATAATATGGTAGATTCAAAGAGAAATTATAACATTATATTGAGAAATATATATTAAATAAAAAAAATTTAAATGTAATTCAATAGATATTAAGTTAGTTAACATTTATACCTGAAACAACTTTCAAGCCGCTTTTCTTGTAACTATTACAGGGCTATACTGGAAAGAGTTGCAAATAAAATTATATATCAATTAACATCTTTACTTTTTTACCTTTATGGGGAATACTAATCACATATTAACATCATTATTTTTTTATGTGCTGAAAGGGAGTTTGGGTCATTTTAAAAGTATTTTTGTCCACTTATCGATTTGTTTTTTATTACATTTACTAGGAGTACTAATGTAATGTTACTATAATTAACTTTTTCACTCATTGCTACGTGCTTAAGGAGAATATTGGTCATTTTCAAAATATTTCTAACGACTTATTTTATATTGTATTTAATAAGAATACTAATCATGTATGAACATAATTATTGGTTTGATATGTTGCAACGTGACGAATATGAATGGTGGCCATTATCGAAATATTTTTATTGCTTTTACTAATAGCACTTATTATACGTTAACAGTGAAGCGAATACTAAGACAAGTACTTGACTGGAATAAGATGTAGAAATAAACTTCAAGACATAGAAGTCCCGAAAATTGAATGAATTAAGTATTGCCCGACATATCATTTTATACACAAGAATACGTCAAGACAGAGACGAAGACAGCAGATCGAAGACAGAAAAAGCGGGAAACGAAATCTGAGAGAGTGTTAAGCATCAGAGATAGACAGCTCCAGAGAGTGTTGCCGAGCGTCCCGCACACCGCGCCGCGAGTCTATAAATAGACCCACATCGCGTGTACTGCTTCTTTGTTTTGATCGCCGAGGGACGTGCATGAACCGAAGCTCCGTGACTGCGGGCGCCGCACTGAATGATGACGGGCCGTTCACCCCTCGCGTGTCGGTTTAATTTTCATTAGTTTAAGAATTGTACAATTTCGTTTAAATCTATAAATAGAATTCAAATATCAAATTAAGCACTTTCCTCCAGGGAGACTCATTTCTTGATTATGCTTCACGACGTCATTTGCTCCAAGGGTTCGCACAGGTTACTTTTATCAAACTTTAATTTACTAAATGTTTAACTATTCAATGTAACTACCTAATAATAATTTTAGGTGGCTTGTGCAATTTTAAATTGGTTTTATAAACAGATATACACATATTAATGCAAATATACTCTGAACAATTTGTGCTCTTATATTATGTGGGACAAAAAATATTTCTGATATAATAGACCAGAAAATTTCTCACAGAATAATTTGAAAATTAGTATAAATAATGATAAAGTCCTTGCAAAATCTGTAGAAGATAAATAGTATTATCTACTTTAGTATATGCGTATCAACATATCGGCGACTCTTGTAAGATACTACTTTATGGTCGCAGTATGTTTGTAATTTGTTTAACATTTAGTATATAACTGATAATTAAATAAATAAAATAATTATAATATAAATAGAGTTTTAGATATTTATAGTCAAATTAATATTATTTTGTTAAATGCATTGAATTTCAAAATTATTAATATATAAATTACTTATTGGGGTTAACTAAAAATCATGGAAAAATAAACCTTTTAATAACAATGGATAGTATTTAGATTTTTGTCATCTTATAAATTAATATACATCACTTATATTTTGTGTCTTTATCTGTTAACTAGTTCACATACGTTTAAGAGGCATTTGGCATTCCGATGCTATAAGTGAAAAAATTTCCATGAAATTTGAATTAGATTGTTAATAACATTTCACTAATATTTCCTTTATTTTTCTAACTGAAATAAATCATTTTTCATACAATTAGTTCAGCATAGTGCCTTGTTTCTTATATTTTTTATTACATCAAATTTACTACCATATTATAGTAATTAATTAATCAAATTTGGCTATTTGATTCAGTTTATTGACGGTATTTGATAAGGAGAGGTCCCTGGTATTCTTTTATAAAAATCAACTTTATGATTATTATAGTCGATCAGCTAAATTTAAAAAAAAACCTGGTATAAAAATAACTAAAATGTGTAGGAAAATGAATTAATTATAATTCATTTTCTTAATATCTCATTGTACTTACAACCACTCAAAATCTCATTGTACTCACAACCACTAAAAACGGATTCGTTATTTAATTTGTTCATATTACTTTATCACAATGGTTCTTCGTTATAACAATAAAAGAGTCATGTATACTATTAGTTATACACCTGATAGATAAAGTGTAAACTTGTGCTTTTAGTTATTTGAAATCATTTTCGAAAACTTAAAGTGAAGGAAGATGTTTAACAAATCGTTAAAAGCAAATAAAATAAAACAAAATGCAAAATGAAAATAGATAGATTTGGCAGGATTAATTTAAATGTAAGTTTGAAGCAACATAAATAATAATTTTCGGAAACTTTCATTCGAAAATCGTACTAAAACTTAAAATTTTTATTTACTTAGATTTTGCCGAATAACGATAAAAGTGTGAAACTTTTCCATTAAAAATTAAGGAGAGTTTATATTCTTCTCCTACGCCTGATATATAAATTTCGATAAATCTCGCTTTTTCTATTCTATCGATCTCTTATATTTCAATCGTATTTACAAAACTCTGCATAATTTTAATTTAATGGTTATATTAATCATATATGTAAATATATTTTAATAATCATATAGTTAATACCTAATTAGTATCCTTACCAAATACAATATAAAATAAGTCACAATTAATATGACAACTAAATGAAACTACGTGATGTAGTATTATTTCTAATTTCTTTACCACGACCTAGGTTTCGTTGTATTACAATATCTTCAGGTGGGATATTAGCAATCTTTGCTAATTTCCCACCTGAAGATGTAATACAACGAAACCTAGGTCGTGGTAAAGAAATTAAAGAAAGTAGAAATAATACTACATCACGTAGTTTCGTTTAATTGTGAATAATGAATTTCTACAAAATTAACGCCAAATATATTCAATATATAAAATAAGTCGTTAAAAGATATTTCGAAAATGACCAACATTCTCCTTTGTCACGTAGCAATGAGTAAAAAATGAAAAATGGTAACATTACATTAGTACTCCAAGTAAATGTAATAAAAACAAATCGATAAATGGACCAAAAGATATTTTTAGAAAACTCCCTTTCAGTATATAAAAAAATAATGATGTTAATATGTGATTAGTATTCCCCATAAAGGTAAAAAAGTAAAGATGTTAATTGATGTATAATTTTATTCGCAGCTCATTCCAGTATAGCTCTGTAATAGTTACAGGGAAAGCGGCTTGAACGTTGTTTCGGGTATAAATATTAACTATCTTAATATATATTGAATTACAGAATTAAATTTAACATTCCTTTATTTAATATGTATTCCTCAATATAATGTTATAATTTCTCTTTGAATCCACCATATTATTTTATACGCTGATTTGCACGTAGTACATAGAAATACAAGTTTTAACGATACTCTTGCAAGAACTTGTATCAAGAGAGCTACAGGCAATATTAAAAACGCAATCATGACCGAACCTATCATTTTAATATCAGTAATTACTATTTAATTAATATTTATTATTCACCCTATTATAAGCGTTTATTCGCAGATATATTTCTTAAGAATTGATTTCAGAGTCAAATATTATCAATAATAAATATGAAATTACAAACGGGCTGGAACTTTAAAATCACAATTTTTTTGCAAATCAAATACTCGAATGCAATATGTGGTCAGATTTAATTTTTTCAATGTATTAAAAAAAACTCAACTAATGGTAAACAAATAATAATAGCGTATCGAAAGTAGGATGAACAAGCTTTGAAAAGTTTTACCCTTAATTCTAAAACAATGATAGTTTAATACATTTGATTTTAAAACAATGATATTTTATTGTATAACATAAACGTAAATCGTGTTAAGTGCAATAATTTACTAAAAAAATTAATATGTCTACAATCTCAGAATTTTCTCTCCTTGTGCCTGTGTTCTGTAATGAAGAAAGTTCAAGTATTCAAAACACTAATAAATACATACCTTTCTAAATCTAGTTTTACTTATCAAAGAGGTACAAAGGTATGGAAAATGTTTCAATCCCAATAACTTAAGTTTTGCCATAAAATATAGTCATTTATCGCGTTTCAAGTAGTATTTATTATGAAGTAATACATAGAGATTCGCTTTTACTAGCCTCAAAAGCTTTTGGCTATATCTTAAAACAAACTAAAGCTAAATAATGAATTTTTACCTCGAATACTCGCTCATAAATTTAATTGTTGCGTATTTCAAAATATTTAAATAATTTCTTATGAGTACCCTAAGTTCTTTATTCATCTATAATAACATTCTTAGAGGTATCGCAAATGTCCAACAGTCAAAGAAACTCATTGTCACGTAACCTGCAATATAAAAAGTGGTATTATCTTCAACAACAGCCTACTCGCTATAACCTTTACCATCAAAGTGAATCGGGATAATTTGAGATATAGATTTCATATAATGATTTAAATAAGATTGAAAATATGAACGAAAATAATTATTTTTGTCTTCGTAATTGGTATTTTTCTTTATTTCTGGAATATTAATGGTTCGTATTTTTTAGGGAATATTGAAATATAATTGGTTTATGGCACCCATCATTCAGATGCCAGGCAATTGAAGAAAAATTCTTAAATTTCTATCCTGATTTAATCTAGCAGTGAATAATTTTTGCGCCCCGTGTTGGAAATAAATTTCAAACCGATCAAAAATTATTTTACATGTATTGGTGTACGTCGCGTTATTTTTTAAATCGTTTTATATGGCAACATATTGTGATATTCAAAATAATATGAGTTAATACTAAAGTTAGAATAACTTTCCAAATCTATGATAAGATTGTTGGTTGCATTGTAATACACCAATCATTATTCTAAGACATTAGTGAATAAAATTTACAATGAAATTTTAAATGTCTTGTTCTAATATTATATAATAAGCATCAACGGACAACATGTACTGACATTCAGTTCGAGTCAACAAAGAGCTGAAGGTCAGTAATTATGTCTAATTTTTTTAATGGAAATACGTCAATGAATAAGATGCTTTATATTAAAATAACAAATAAATGTAGCCGTAATAAATACAAACGTCTATAGATCAAAGACAAATTATTTAAATAACCCCAATAGTCAAAAGACAAATTTATTTAAATAACCCCAACACCCAGAATATTAGAAATATAATAAATTAAAATGTGATAATAGGTTTTCTCTATAGAAAATTAAAATCTCTACTTTGAGACTTTGTTACTGAACAGAATCAGTGTTCAGTACAAGATATGCTGATCTATGACTTAATTAAAGTGAATACAAAAAGACGTGTAATGAATACGGTGTTTTATAATATACAATACAATACAAATTATGAATTTTTAACGATTGCAGCTAGGAAAACATTGGAAGAAACTTTATCAGATGAAATCAAAATATTCATTTTGCAAATAATAGAAAATTTTAAATTTAAACAAACGAAAGTGGGCCCATAACGATGCCTACAACAAACCCAAAACAAAACTGTAACCACAAATAGTGATAACGAGAATGAAGAGATAATCATTGGGCAAAAGTAGAAAAAAGAAATGCACAAAGTTACAAGAGAAAAAACAGATCTACAATCTATTATTCTAATCTAAATGTGCATTTATAATAATGCTGCTGGC
This sequence comes from Druceiella hillmani, assembly GCA_039881145.1. NCBI lineage: Eukaryota > Metazoa > Arthropoda > Insecta > Lepidoptera > Hepialidae > Druceiella > Druceiella hillmani. The sequence continues at coordinate 2,993,733 of JAYKKI010000016.1, forward strand.
AACGGACGCGAAATTTCCCAAATAGCTGCGTACGATTATTTATTATCGATAGCTCTCACCAGTGTTGAAGTTGAAGAAATATTGTACAGCTTCTGAAGAAATATTCTGAAGAAATATTGTTCAGGTTACTTTTGCACCAAACTGCCAGGCTTGGTGAAACGCTAAACGCCTTATCATTTAGGCAATCATATTTTTCGGATCAAACCATTAGAAATAATTTCAGATATTTAATTTTTTATATTATTATTTATTCTTACGATCCGACTTTTATTTACTTTTCTTTCTGAAACTACAGATATTGTTTTAATAATACCAAATCAGTTACAAAATTAAAATACATAAATTCCATATCCATAATTTCGGATCCCTAAAAAGTAATTAACTCAATTTCAACTAAATCTAAATTGTAATAATTCCAGTTAATATATTATAATATTTATTAAACATTTAAATGTATGTAGTATTTCTATTATACATATATATATATATATATATATATATATATATATATATGTATATATATATACATATATGTATATATATATATACATATATGTATATATATATATATATATATATATATATATATATAGTGGAATATTTTTCAAAGCACTAAGATGAATAACTTGGTTGCCTATATTTCTTCAATTTATTAATGCAAGTTAACCAAAATAATTTTGCGTTGAAGCTTTTATTAAATACGGTTATACTGACATTTGTTTCACATTTTTGTAGTATGTCGTTAAGAAGTAGTATGAAGACAACTTACTAAAAAACGATTTGTAAACTCATTACTTCTATATCTAAAATGCATCTAAAATGTTACCAGGTATATTTTGATTACATTTCAAAAGAAGAATGAAAGATAGCACACTTGATGGGGTCCGTGATAAAACCAAATTTCGTCCCCGAGTTTCATGTATGGGTATGAAAAATTTAAACACATTTTTTAAAATTCAATATATTTGCCTAATTCAACTAGATTGTTCTGTATAATTTCACAACAATCAGTTTTCAACTATAACATATTTTATGCCAATGATGCATCAATACTCGATCGATATAATACTGCAGCAACCTGTAATCTACTATCACTCTAATAGCTGAGAAATTACGCGAGGTTCCAACCTTAGCTGGTTTCTGATAGCGTGATACAAGAATCCGATATAAAATTACTTAATTATATTTCCTTCTACGTATGTGTTATGTATTGCTTTCCATCGACAAGTGCGGAGAGAAGAAACGTAAGACAGCAGAAAGGATATCATTGTCCAAATGGTCAAAGGATTTCTGGTTGCTGAAATAAGAGACATCGACTTGACAATCGAAATAGAATCTGATGGGAGACACTGTCTACGAAAAAAGCGAAAAAAAATTTAACTGAAAAAAGCAATATTCGTAACTTTCTAACGTCTAATACAAAGTAAGTGTTGTTCATCAAAAATATATTTTTTATAACTTAAACAGATGTCGCTACATAACGCGAAATGGATTAATTTAGCCGGGGTGGAGAGGAAATTCTTTATAAAATTAATTGTATTGAAAACATTGCCACCGTTTATTTAAATGCAGTGTAAATACTTATAGAGACTCAAGTCAAGACGCACCAAATCAAGCATTCTTCCACTAGTAAAATAAGTGTGGTTACGTAAATTCATTGCCAATATATATACAATTTTCAAAATTACGGAGAGAACGCTGTTAACGTAAAGTCTCTATAATATTTTGTAGGTATAAGATTTAACTTCAATTATTTACACCTCACTGGTTACGCAGCACGTCGCTAACCCACACCTCCCAAAGACTTTACGTGAGACTGGTCTGAGCTGCAGGTACACTTATTTTTTATTATTTGAACAAATATTTAAACTTAATTTTCTGCCTGAAAAAATTAACGTCCATGCAGCGATTGTCAATAAGTTCGTAATTTTATTTTGCTGCAAAGAGAGCGTTTAAAGTATATTATAATACACTAAATTATGTATAACTTAAATTTCACGCTGCGACAAAAGGAGTTGTAGACGGGAAACGAATCGTGTTTCATCTTTATCGTCTGAAAGATGGACGTAATGGAAAATGATTTGAAATATATAAAGTTCTATTCAATAATTAAAAATGTTGGTGATATGGTTTGAAGGTCAAACCTAAATAAACCTAACATATAGTTTACCATAAGGAAATTGAAATCGGTAATGAAAAAAATAACAAAAGTTATATAATAACAAAAATATGTATTTATAAAAATGATATTAAAATTCAATATTACTGTCCCCGACAATGCATAGTAAGTAGATTCTGACTTCTGTTGAACCTTGATATTATGATCTTTGAATTAAAAAAGACGGCAAATACCATATTAAAATAATTTATTCACTTACTTATATACATACAAATCATCATTGTATATAGTTTAAATATATGTGGTGGACTTACTGCTACAAGATCAATTTCTTAGAGCCAATCAAAACACTAGAAGAAAAGTTAGTAATATTGTAATAGACTATAAGATATCGGGTGATTAACTAAAAATAAAAAAAAATTAAAAAGACGTATTCCTAGATACTTTCATGTAGAAACTAAGTATTCTTATACACATACACACATACACCCACACACAAACGTGTACCCACATTTAAAACACACTTATGTATGTAACATACATATATTGACATGCTCATACATATAAACCAAAAAATGACCTAGGATGAATGAAGGGTCAAGGGATATAGAAGCAATAAGGGAGTTAGGTATTATAATAAAATGCGAAAGGTATATCTTTTTCAGATGCTTATATAGAGGATTATTTCCTGGGATAAATAGGGCAAGGTTTTTTTCAAAGTAGCTAAGGCAGTCAATTTTAATTTAGGATGTAAAGAACTACCGGGAATATTCAAAATGCTTAAGATAAGTGAAAGAATATGATAATTACATCGGTCCCAAACAATAAACCCTTTGAGGCGATGCCCAAACTTGGAAATGTGATCATATTTTATGAGGTCAAATGTACAGAGAATCCATAAGATTTGAAGATGATTGACCTAATTTAAAGCATTTTTAGACAGTCGGGGATATACGTGTAAGCCCGGAATATAAGAAAACATGAACTTTAAATTAACTCGGTCTCTTATGAGATCATTAGAAGAAATTATTTGGTTACATGTAGAATGCATAAAAACAGAATGAAGTCGATTTCTTCAATGGTTTTCGGCTTCATTGATAACAGATTCATCAGTATAACTTCCACAAATTGATGAGAAAACGAAATTGAACCACTGTCACTACTTTCTCTCTTTAAGAAAATTTGGATAATAGTAAATAATTCTTCGCCGCTTATATTTATTCACTTTAAGTGGAAAATGAAGTAAAGATACAAAGAGAGAATTACTTTTCAATCACGTCTCCTTTTTTATGTACACACGTAAGCATGCGTCTCACATTAACACGTCTCTCGTATCGAACTGCAGAAGACGTTGTGACCTACGAGCGTTTAATACTGATAAAGGTGGGGATGAAAAAGTTGATGAGCGCGATTGACGTTACGTTATTGATTATATTGTTAGAATATAGCGTTGAGTAATTTACATCGTCTTAAAAATTTAAATATTTAATATCATTATTCGGTCAATTATATATTTAACGATGTAGTTTTATTCGTATTAAAGTATTTCTTTTAGTCAAATTTATAAACATTGAAATTTAAGCTTTCAAATTTAATTTACTGATAGTAAAATCAATAAAGCAAAAAATATAAAATTCTGTTATAAAAATTAATATCAAAATATATACGAAAGTAGATATTTTGAATAAAAGATGTACATCACATCAAAAATAAGGAACTATTTCCCAGGATATTTTTAATGCTATATTATATGATTATATGACTGGCTACTTTTGTTGAATCGATAGAACAAAAAATTCACGTAATTAAAGTAATGTTAATAGGAACAAAAATTTCGGGAGTTGAAGTAAACAATCAATTCAAGGAAGAGATATGAAAACTATTTGTTGAAAGAGAAAAAGTTTTTAAAAGTTACAAAGATACGGCTATTTCAGAAAATAAATACAGGATTTATTTCAATGGAAAAATGTCAGATATAATATTAGGTAAAATATTATAATCAAAGCAATTCATTCGATTAGTTTTAACATTTAGACAAGATATTGACACTAACGGAAAATATATTATTCATTAATATTTTTAATTCTTTAAAATTGAAATTTTGTTAAATTTACAAAATACCACAGAATAACGTGCATACGTTATTTATCAAGATTCAAGCAAAACATCCCTAAGAGTTTTAAATACCTATTTATTTGTGAGTAAATATTCTCCTAGAAGGGCGAATAAAATCATGAACGCAGGAGCAAACTACGAAGAGCATCTAAATAAAACCAAGCTGCACAATGGGTAATTGTCTCAGCGTTGATTAAAAATAGAAAAACATATCGAAAGGAAGATCGATTTGGTGTTCACTTATTATCTATCTAAACTATCAGGATTAGAATATTTCTCCGTAGGCACAAACAAATATTTGGAGGTATATAGTATTTCCATCAAACTCTTTATAAATATGAATATATTATTAACCATGTATTTATTAATATGTATGTGTTTCATACATATTTTAGAGGTGCAAAATTATCATAAATTTCTCAAAAACTAAAAAATAGATAGCCACATCCATACTGATATATATGCTTTTTAAAATGGTTTATTAATATGTCAAAAAATTAAATTTTCTATGTCAAACATTTCCTTACAAAGTATGTATCAATATATTTAGAACTACCTGACATAAAATTCTAAAACAAATAGCTTTTAAACCTATATAAGTATTTTCTCCAAGTGACGTCCCATGAATACAAAATAACAACACAAAAAGGCCTAGTGCCTTTAATTTCCCTTCGTTAAAATTTTCATAGCAGTTATTTAATATTAACTACAAAAATATTCGTACAGATTAGTACGATTTCACGCTGTGTCAAATTTCAAGTTTCTATGTTAAACGGTTCCTGAAAGAAAAACGGCCGTAGCTGACGAATAGACGGACGGATAGAGTGTATTTTAAAAGGTTATCGTTTGTTGCTTTTCAAATACGGAACCCTCAAAATTACATAATTTCTTTATAAGGTATACCAAAATCATGGAAAGCCATGAAATACAATTATTGTCACGTCGATACAGTGCGTCATTAGCAGACAGGTGCTTTATTAAGCATAATTGAATTAATTTTGACATCATTATTGTAAAGAATACGCTAAGACGTATGATATATAATCTATAAAATAATGAATCAGTTATTTACTTACAAAAATATGTATGGATGTAATAGAATTCTCCCATGGTTAAATTCAAAAGTAAATATAAAGCGTCTTTTGTTTTAAAAACCAAAATAGCTATTGCTCTTGAGCAGTACTATTGATCACGGCTGTTTTGTTTTAAAAACTTTAGCATTTATTTGATAATTGAACACAAAAAGAAGGTAAAATCTATTTTTTGATATTGAATATATTTGGCGTTAATTTTGTAGAAATTCATTATTCACAATTAAATGAAACTACGTGTAGTATTATTTCTACTTTCTTTAATTTCTTTACCATGATCTAGGTTTCGTTGTATTACAACATCTTCACGTGGGAGATTACCAAAGATCTTTGCTAATATCCCACCTGAAGGTCTTGTAATACAACGAAACCTAGGTCGTGGTTAAAGAAATTAAAGAAAGTAGAAATAATACTACACGTAGTTCCATTTAATTGTAAAATCTATTTGTTATTGTTATTTGTTTGTAGTTAATATTAAATAGCTGCTATGAAAATTTTAACGAAGGGAAATTAAAGGCACTAGGCCTTTTTGTGTTGTTATTTTGTATTCATGAGACGTCACTTGGAGAAAATACTTATATAGGTTTAAAAGCTATTTGTTTTAGAATTTTATGTCAGGTAGTTCTAAATATATTGATACATACTTTGTAAGGAAATGTTTGACATAGAAAATTTAATTTTTTGACATATTAATAAACCATTTTAAAAAGCATATATATCAGTATGGATGTGGCTATCTATTTTTTAGTTTTTGAGAAATTTATGATAATTTTGCACCTCTAAAATATGTATGAAACACATACATATTAATAAATACATGGTTAATAATATATTCATATTTATAAAGAGTTTGATGGAAATACTATATACCTCCAAATATTTGTTTGTGCCTACGGAGAAATATTCTAATCCTGATAGTTTAGATAGATAATAAGTGAACACCAAATCGATCTTCCTTTCGATATGTTTTTCTATTTTTAATCAACGCTGAGACAATTACCCATTGTGCAGCTTGGTTTTATTTAGATGCTCTTCGTAGTTTGCTCCTGCGTTCATGATTTTATTCGCCCTTCTAGGAGAATATTTACTCACAAATAAATAGGTATTTAAAACTCTTAGGGATGTTTTGCTTGAATCTTGATAAATAACGTATGCACGTTATTCTGTGGTATTTTGTAAATTTAACAAAATTTCAATTTTAAAGAATTAAAAATATTAATGAATAATATATTTTCCGTTAGTGTCAATATCTTGTCTAAATGTTAAAACTAATCGAATGAATTGCTTTGATTATAATATTTTACCTAATATTATATCTGACAGTTTTCCGTTGAAATAAATCCTGTATTTATTTTCTGAAGTAGCCGTATCTTTGTAACCTTTAAAAACTTTTTCTCTTTCAACGAATAGTTTTCATATCTCTTCCTTGAATTGATTATTGACTTCAACTCCCGAAATTTTTGCTATCTATAATTCCTAATAACTATTCCTATTACTTTAATTGCGTGAATTTTTTGTTCTATCGATTGAACAAAAGTAGCCAACCATAGAAAGCCAACCAAGCCAACCATATAATCATATAATATAGCATTAAAAATATCCTGGGAAATAGTTCCTTATTTTTGATGTGATGTACATCTTTTATTCAAAATATCTACTTTATATATATATATATATATATATATATATATGTAAATAGGCTATTAGCAAAGATCTTTGCTAATAGCCCCCCTGAAGATGTTGTAATACAACGAAACCTATGTCGTTTTAAAGAACTTAAAGAAAGTAGAAATAATACTACATCACGTAGTTTCAATTAATTGTGGTAATTACCTAATTAAATTTTTTTTTAAACGGTTTCTACTCCTAGTTTGCCAAACATAAACACACTACTTGACAGGCATTATATATATTCAAATGAATGTGTATTTCTTTTCAAAAATTTCGTGTAAATGTAATCTCAGTGTTAACTCAAAAATATTTATATGAATTAAAGGCCAGACAGACATATACGGAGTAATGTAATTTTAAGATTATGTGTCAACGACGGACGAGCGGACATATGAATGATAAGGATTCCATTTCTCTTTTTGTTTTCAGCATTGTATTGGCCTAAAGTTTAAATACGATAGTTACATGAGATATGAAATTTTTAAATAAAATTTTGCACCAAAAGTTCCATATTTTACATAAAGTTTTGATTGAGTTTAGTTTTTAGTTTTGTGGTGGTTTTTTTACATTAGTAGACAGACATTAACCATGTTCTTTACAAAAATAAAACTAATCTAAGATGCAGAGGTACATAAAAATGACAAAAACTAAACAAATATTAATTTCAAACAGCAAATAAAATTAGAAAAAAATATCCATTTAATGATGTATGAAGTTACGACAACGATTTTGTAATTCAGGCAAAGTTCATTTAAGTGAGTTAAAATATAATTTCTAGAAAATAGGTAATTTCTTATCTATTTTCGGAAAATTAAGTAATTAATATTGAGTAAAATTTTATACATAAATTGATTTTGCTTCAATGCAGAGATGTTCTGTGTATTTCAGTATTTTTGAAGGCCAAGTAGGTAAATTGAATAGACGCTATGAAAATTTCAAGAAACATAAATATTTATTTATACTTTGCTATCAGCGACATATCAATAAGTCATAGAGGGTAAATTTAAACTATAAATATATTAACTAGCAAATGGGCAAATCGAAAATTATTTTCCCGCGTTTTTGGCTATTTTTTCAACGAATTTAATATTTTGTACCTAAGTGTTGATGACTACAGTAGGTTTATTTAACAAAAATGATAAAATTTTAAAAATTTTTTAGAAATTCGACTTTGTTAATTAATAATATTGCTTGCTAATCCCCTTCAAGAAAGTCTGTCACTCATCATGCTTTGTTTATCCGTCGACATTCTTAGCCGTTTTGACCGTGAATCATAAATCTCTGACGAAGGCTAATACCTTAATGGGAAACTAAACAACAGTTTATAATCTGCTCACCACAAAACTTCAAAATTTGATATTGGGTTTCTGTCGTGTTGTTTTAAAGTAAGGCACATTTCTCTCAATTTTTCAAACTTAATGTAATATCTTTAATCTTCAGATTAGTTGCAGCACTTGAGAAATCTAGAGTCATATCTTCACTTGTCTAATTAATATGAGAAATAAAACCTGTACTAGCTCTTCGTGTACTAAAGGACAACTGATATCCATTTCTACTAAGATTGCATTATCCACTCAAAGGCTCTGTCAAATTGTGTATTACTTATGAAATATTCCACATCAGTTGTTCCAAAAGTGTATATTATATCTGAAACTTTCTTACCTTTAAAAAATTGTAATTAAATTTTAATGAAAAATTAATTAAATTATTTGGGACTTTTCATGCAAGGTTGATAACTGATGGTCTAATTGATTCGGGTAGATATACTGTCTTTTTATAAATTTATAGAATCAAATAAAGTCGAAATATGTCTCAGTCACTAAAGTCTCAATAGAATAGCCGTCTCTGAAAAAGAAATAAAAATAAAAATCGCGAATATAAAACGTTTGCTCAATACAATTGCAAGATTCTTTATACCCGCGATTTAGGTACATCAAATAAAGCAATTTTGTTGCCTTAAGCAATGAAATCGTGAAACAAATAAATCCTAATTATTCAAAGTAGAAGTAAAGTTTTACTTTTTCGCCTTTGATTTGATTTAAGCTTTAATCAAAACTTTTTGACGCTAATAAATACGAATCACTTTATATCAATTAAATTTTTTTGTAATATAAAACACGATAGATTACCATACTTTTAATGGCAATACTCTAAGTATTGATGTCAAAAATGTTCAAAGCCTTTATAACTGTTTGTTAAACATAATTAAATTCGGGAATATATATATTTAAGTAAGATTTTGAATATCTTGAAATTTAAGTATTACAGACTACCTAGGGGTGGCAAAATAGAGGAAATGATCAGACTGCCAACATGTTTAAATTTTAGTCAATCTTCACACTAAATACATTTTATGTCATATAATATTAGTAGTAAACAAAACTTCAGTGTTTGTGTGAATCGCATTTAGATTCCACGTTTTTAAAATTCAGTTTAACTTTAGGACTTAGCCGTTCTTGACCCTCCTGCTTTGGTAAAAAAATATGTGAAACACAAAGCTGTTTTTCCTAAAATTATTATTATTATTATTATTATTAATTATTTATATTAGGACGAATTAGAAATAAAATTATAAACGAGGTTGAATTGATTAATATCACCGATAGGTACTATAAAACGCATTAAATTCTACTGGTATTATAAATTCACACCTGAAAATAATCATAGAAATTAATACTATCACTTGCATGTGATTAAATCGATTTTTATCTTTTAAATTTAGTAATATCGTTCATTATGATAAAATAAAATGTTTCGAAAAATTATACATCATATATCAGATATTAAATTATTTTTTATTATATTTGGCAGAAGTATATATCAGATATAATCATAATTCGTTTCTCGACATATTGCTATATGTTGAAGAAGCACCATGGCTAATATCGAAATATTGTCTTACGCAAAATTATCGAATTATTTTTAATTACATTTACTAGAAGTACTAATCATCTGTTAAATTCATTAATTTCTTGATTTGTTGACGTGGGAAGACAAACCTTCGCCGTTATCGAAATATTTCTTAACGGATTATTATTTATTATTTTACCAATTTATTAATCAGATGTAAACATTATATCTTTTTTTGACATGATGCTAAGTGTAGAAGGAGAAGCTGGCCCATTACCAAAAGGCTTTTTTTAAATTAATCGAATTATTTCAATTTGACTTACTAATAAGGTAATTATATCACGTATTTCTTAGATTGTTGCTACACGTTTAAAAGGAAATCTTGACAGCAAATCAAAATATATTCATGGAATTATTTATCATTACATTTACTACGAGTGCTAATCAGGCGATGATATAATTTATTTAATATTCTTGACTTTTTAAAAGGTTCCGAAGGTTAATTTTAGGTTTTATCTAAATATTTTTCACTACATTTACTAGCAGCGCTAATCATATGTCAATGAAATAGTGGTTATTTCATTTCTTAACTCGTCGCTACATACATAGAATTTTGGTCTAAATTAAAACATTTTTAGTGAATATTTGAATAATTTTTTATTGCATTTACTAGAAGCACTAATAAAATATGAAATGTAATTATTTTTTTATTTGTTTTCGTGCTGAGGGAGAATTTCAATTTCGAAACATTCTATCTCTAATCTGAATAGTTTATTACTAATATGTGAAATAGTAGTAAATTTAGGAGGTAAATTTATCTAAATTAATTTAAATGTTGGTTAGACCACGATTTATAAACGTAGAAGATTGTTATTTAAATATATAAATAGCGATCATATATCAAATTGGGCATTTTTCAAATTTTGCGTAATTAAAAGTCAAAATTAAAAAAAACAGTATTAACAGAAGTTAACCCCAGAACTATAGCAATGAGTCAGGTTGTAATAGTTTTTGAAAAATTTAGAATATTATTATGTTTGTAAATGACATGTTAACTAATATATTGAAACAGTTAAAATAATTCGACATTGGTACATAACGCACGCCCAGTTATGGCAATTTGCACATAATAATTGCAAAAATATATCCAAAGATAAAAAAAAACAACAGGGCGGCTACAATAAGATCCACGTTTATAATAATGATATTAAAAAGAATTTATTTAATCCAACCCAACACAGTAATAAAGCAGCAAAGTAATTAATTACAAAGCAATACTCACTCAAAATATCTCTGTTTCATATATACACATATACATACACACACACACACACACACAGGCGCGCGCGCGCGCGTGTGTGTGTGTGTGTGTGTGTGTGTGTATACGTAAATGAGATATATGTGGCATAAATGCATGAACCTTATAGTTAGGAAAGTCTCCGGACCGATTAAAAGTGAATCAACCCCCGGCGCATCAAATGAAAAAAGCATACGAGGAAACAATACACGTGACGAGATAACCGGTATTGAATTATTAGACTCGAAAACTTATGATTTTTTGTTCAGTGCCGTGTCAAAGAAAGGAAAATTGTATTAAAGAAGACTGCGAGGGACGGGGATAAAATATATTTGAGATTATCCTCTATACCGTTAAAGATTCAAGTCAAAATTTTTACACGTTTGTTTCTCATTAATTTGGTAGAATTAAATTTTCTTCCTTTGTTTTGTGCGCAGTTTCCCACGGAACTTATAAAATGGTAATATTTGAAATTATAAAACATAAACGTATAATAAAAACAATCACTATTATTTATCTTTCATTACACAGGGAATTCAGATTAATTCATTAATGCCAATTCAACGCAAGTTAACGAACTCAATGTTGTATTTAAAATAACGAACTCAATTTTGTTTTACAAGTTAAACTCAAATAATTTTAGTTGACTTAAGTAATTCAGACAGATACGTGGTAGTACCATTTACTGCAATGTGAAACTCTAAGATTATGCGTCAATAAGATTCGGAGAAAACGTCCATGACAGACTTTCAAATGGCAAATAAACAGGCATATCGGTAACAGGGCCTCCATTTTCCATTGCAATTAAGGGAACATAAAAAACTCTTTGTTTTCAGTATTGTGGTAGCCTTATTCTTGTATACAATATACCTAAGATAACAAATTTTGAAATAAAATTTGGAAAAAAAATTCCATATATCAGTTAATATTTTAACTCGTTTTAACATAAATTGTATTTATTTTCATTAAAAAAGTACTTCACAATTAAATGAAACTACGTGATGTAGTATTATTTCTACTTTCTTTAATTTCTTTACCACGACCTAGATTTCGTTGTATTACAACATCTTCAGGTGGGATATTAGCAAAGATAAAATCTTTGCTAATATCCCACCTGAAATAATACTACATCACGTAGTTTCATTTAATTGTGAATAATGAATTTCTACAAAATTAACGCCAAATATATTCAGTATGAAAAAGTACTTGTTAATAAAAATTAAGTTATAATGAATTTCTACAAACTTAACACCAAATGTATTCAATATCAAGAATTAAATTCGGAATTATACATAATTTGAAATAGCTCAAAAATCATTTTTAACACAAACTCAAAAATTTCCGCGATACGATATTAACAATATTTTGCTATATGTACAACTGCTGATCCTTTAATAATTTTTCTTCTGCAGCTTTTTACTCCTACAAAATAAAACCAATGCTTTTCCAAATTACGAAAAAATAACCAATGGACTAATAGAGATGGCTATTACAGTTGCCGTCTATGACAGCACCGTATATTTGCGAGAATGTTTACTTTTTTCACTCGCAACATATTGCCTGGATTTCGAACTTTATGTTCCACTCTGAATTATGTTTGTCAGTTTCCAAATACAAACGTGACGTGACTGGAATCTGATATATAGACTACGGCTTCCTGTATAAGACTTAGTTGGATTTACATACTTTCTATATATCTATAAAACATTTTGTGTCATTGAGAAAGTAGAAATATATTTTTTTCTTAACATACCAATAGCAAAATATTAGAGTGTGCTTGTTAAATTAAATTTTGTTGTAATCAATTGCCTAAGAGTGTGCTTTATTTGAATTCAACTATAATAGGAAAAAAATGTTTTGAAGAGCTGATTTTAGAAAAAGAAATACTCTTTGTATTATCAATATAAAGTACCGGTACTTACTTTACTGGAGTAAACTGTGTTTTTAAAGTTTAGAGTTAGTGGAAACGGTAACAGTAATAGAAGAAAACCTACAGTTCTAATAAATCCTGATGTCCAGAATGAGGATCAATATTATTTATTACATATATTACAGGAAAATCTTTTTAAATTTGTTGTCTGCTCTTGTCTTCCTGATATAGGGAAGTTAATTGTACAAAAATGCCAATAGAAATGTACGCGACATATAATCTAGTATATATATGCAATGAGTGTAGACATATCAGGAGTGTATATGAAATGTAATTTACTGATATTATAATTTGTTAATAAATTATATTTAAAATTTATACATCCACTGGCAAAATTTTCTGAAATTCAACGATGGTCTCTTATAAAAAAAAGTATTAATTTAAGAAAAATTGTGAAAAAAAATTGTCACACGAGGGTTGTTAAATATTCTAACGAACATTACTTAATTACCAATTCAATAAGCTGGAGGTTCTCATTATATTAATAATATGAATTTCCAGATTACATAATTTGAGTGTTTTTAACTTGCAGAATTCAATAATGAAATCTAATATAAAAAGCCACGTGGAAATTTAGAATAATAGTTTAATGAATAACAATTCATTAAAAATAACATTCAATATTTGGATCGGACAAAAATGAAATAATTTTCTTTCGGTGAGATATTAATTTGTTTCTTTTCAATGAGAAATAGGATTCACCTTCAAGAAATTGTAGCAATTCACACGATTTTTTTTTATAATATCTCTGAGAACTAACGGCAAAAAACAATGAAAAAATATGACAAAATTTATTGAAAATTAACATTGGTTCGATATTGGTATTATAAATAAGGACAAGTCATATGTCCTAATAATGTGCTCAATTTGTATGGAAAAGTTGACTAAGTCTGAGGGGAAGAAAAAAATGTTCTATTGGATAGAAGGAACATTATGTTAACTGTTAGGTTGATTGTTGTAATACAAAATTATTCAACCAGAAAAATGAAAACTTTAAGTATCCCAATGTCCAGTCTGCAATAAGGCTATTCCACAGATCCATTTATTCGTGTACTTATCCTCCTGTCTTTCTAATAAATTAAAAATTATGAATAAAAAACATGAAGGTAAGGTGAAAAATTATTTAAATTGAGTAAGTTTAATTATCTATGTGCTCTAAAGTCACAGTTATGTATTAAAATTTAATAAAAGTGCGAGATTAAGTTCTTCCAAAAACTCCATCAAAGCTCGTAGATTCGAGACTTAAGAAAAAAATATTCCTTGCAACATTTTTTTCACAGTACAAAAGCAGAGAAAAATCAATTATTAAATTTTTCTTTCAAGCTGGCCGTTAAGTAAACATTTTGCAAATATATTAATAGAGGAATGAAATATATTTGTTAAATAATCAATCATGCGTACCGCACTCATGTGTACCGCACTCATGCGGACCGCACTCATGCGTACCGCATGAGTGGAGATGTTTCGTACACTTTTCCAAAAGAAATAAGAAATCAGCACTTTTATGCAATGAGAATAAATAAGCTTCCTTCTTGTGAGTCATTGCGTTCATATGAAAGAATATTACAAGAATTTAACTCTTTTCTTTGAAAAACTTAATTATCAATACACAAATAGATGATACGATATGATTTGTAAATTTTACCTATATATATGAGTTCAATAGCCGAATTAAAGTTTCGCAGTAAACAGCATTTTAAGAAATGTTATTAAAAGAAGCTATATAGAATCAAAGAAGTCTTCTTTCCTTTTCCTTACATCAAATTGTGGTTGACGAAACAATTTATAAGGGTGCTAGTAAAGCAAGAAAACGTTATAAATATTTCTGCCAAAAAATCACTATCAGGTGCCAAGCTGCACAAAGATTTGCGACAAGACGAGATTAAAAATAAGAGTCTCCAAGCTACAATGAACGCCGTTGAAAAAGAAGTGTGAATTTGTTTTAGAAATAGAGTTAAAAATTTTTTGGCTATGAGAAAATTCCTGATTACATTTAATTAATGAAAAATATGCTGAAAGATTATAGAAACTTTCTACGTAATATGAAATTGAAAGTTCGCTTTCTTTTCTGTTTTCTGGAAAAAAATTTAAAATTTAAATGGGAAACAAGGTAGCTGGTAATGAAACAACTTTATCGTGGTCAGTGGGATATAAGCACGGCAAAGGTTATTGTAAGAGACAAAAATAGTTAAAAAAAATGAGCAATTTGAGGGAATATTTATAAGGATTTGTAATATATTACAGAATTAGATTTATTTAAACATCTTAAAAATCGACTTATGTTATTTTTTGGTTCATTTATAAAAAAATATTAGCTTTTTCGTTATTCTTATATGTCAATAACATAAAGTTAGATAAAAAAATGCCATATCAAAATACTGTCTCCCAAAAGTAGGACATTTTCAAAGAGACAATTATAAAGAGATAAATTTTTCAAACCTATGTTTATACAGTATCAATAGAAGTTGTATCAAATACTTATCTAAAGTAGGGCAGTTACCGAAATTGTAACTATATATCTAATTCGAAGCACTAATCTAATTCAGTGGTAAGCTAAAGCATGTACATGCATATTTATTTATATGCTCTATATGCACATACATGCTGGAGTTTAATATTGAATTAGAATTTTTACCGATAATTGTACTATATAAGCATTAATTTTTGTGACAAATTTCGTGTGAACTATTAATTTGCAGACTGTTTATATAGCATGATATAACGTACTTTTAACGCCATCAAACGAAGTCAGTTGGAAGCGCTACTAAAACGTCATAACAGTTACAATTTCTTAAATTATTTTAAAATTTTTTAACAATAATATAACGACAGATTTTTTTGTAATAATTTAAAGGAAATATATTTTTTGCTTAGATTAATATTTTTCAATCAATTAGTTTCCAACATTTAAATGTTTTAACGATGTAAACCTCTCCTCGTTTGTGAATCTATTTCGAAACCTAACTTGAGACATTATTAAACTTTGATAAAAGATCATATCCGGATAAGAAGGGTGAGTATGCCCTGCACGCATTATTCTCATTTTGGGTACTATGATTACCACAATTATTAAATATTTTTTTCTATACTAACCTTACCCTATTTATATAAAAGAAAATAGAAAAAAATTAGTGATTAACTATATATACTGAACGGGTGTATGTTTTTAAGTGTCAAGTACGAAGTAAATTTCTAGGAAAATGTAATTTAGGGAAAATACCTATATATTTCATAGATGTACCAAGCCGATAAAATATTAAAATTTTGGTTTTTATACTTATTAAAATGCTCTTCTTTCAATTCCGTCAACCGGCAAAAATAAGTGGGTAATGTAATGAATTCGGTCGAGATATCAACTGCGACTTTCCCATTACCAATGTCCAACAATTTTATTTCGAACTTGTTGCAAAAACACTCGAATGTTAGTTGTCAAATGGAGTGTCTTCACATGCTGCCAAAAATTTGATGATTTTATGCACGTATTTAGATCATCAGCTACAGTTGATCGTCGAATAAATTGAAGATTCTGATTAAAATTACCAGACAACAGAATCATGGCTTCACCAAAAATGTTTTTATTGTCCAGAAGGTCTTTCAACGTCCAGTGCCTCCAGTGACCTCTTGTTCATTCGTCATTCGTCAAAAAGGATCAGTTTGCATATATGTAGAATCTTCGCCATTGCGCTGTTTTTGACAATATTACAAGCTGGTGTCACGTTGATTTGCATGTTCAGTGGTAATTTCAAGACAGAATGTACAGTTCGCTTGCTTTTTAGCAGTCATTGCTATTCCAGATGAAACCAATGCTAGGGCAACTTCTTTCTACGATCGAATTCCCGCCAAAAGCAATTAAATTAAAAACGTTTTTCAAGCCTCTCCGGGAGTATCGAGGAAGAAAATTGTACTAGTTCCATTGTTTATAAGCTTGGTCATACACACGATGCTTTATGATGAAATCCATTAGTGATTTTATTTTATGTTTAAAAACTCTGTCAGTGATGTGTGTATGTCAATTGGTGTTTGACCGGGTAATAATTCTTTCTTGATTTCGATCCATTGAGGATTACAGATGAATGTTAGGAATATAAGTCTGGGTGGCCACACTGTTTAACATAGGATATCGTATCGTGCGGGTACTCATGCATGTGGCTTGAGCTTCCAATGTCGCTTACATTGGCCGGAAAAATTGTCATTCTTCCCACGTTGTTTGCATCGCTGTTGGCGTTAATCGCATAGCAGAGATAGATTTATATTTCAAATCGAAGCTGCTTTTGATTTACATGATTATATATCGTTCAGTCTCAATTTTGACTTACATGTCAAACGCAAACTAATGAAAAAAATGGCTACGCTTCAAAATTTGATTTTTTCTGCTTTCACGGATCAAAAGTATTTATGAATAAAAAGTCATAGCACTTACTTTTTTACTGATTTCAGAGCTTGTATATTGTAGCGTATTGTAAGTCTTGTGCGCATCGGACACGTATCTCAAATCATTGTTCCAACGATAAAGCACGATATTTCGAGATTACATATTATCTCCGACAATAACAACAGCCACTTTGTCGATTGTCCTTCTTGCGTGCTCACCCGCGGCCGTTTTGTTCAGCCCTGATGACGATATTGTATATAATTGTGTAAAATTTGAAAAATTTTATTATTTCGTTATTCTTATGAAGCAAAGTTCGCAATTTTCTGAAAATGGCTCGCTTCGTTATCGCATTGTGAGCACAACGCTGATTAATTTCCGCATCAGAATTGCCTATGAAATAAATTTGTAAGGATTATGTAATCGATGGTCCGTACCCGGTGGTGGTAACATCGCTCTTACTAAATGACATATTTGCCCTTGCATCTATAAGTTGTGTGAAATTATGAAATACTTTCTGATTCAACGGCGAATGATGCGAAAGATAAATGCGTCGTAATTAACATAAAAGTGGACATGAAATTCTCCTTTACAATATGCTTTATGCCAAGTGAGGTCGATTTGAAACGATTGTTGTCTTATTGGACGTTGGCCAGAAAATGAATAGAATCACTTTCCGTTTCGGAAACCAATGAGCGTAATGGCTCTGGTGGCGGC
Source organism: Druceiella hillmani (assembly GCA_039881145.1). Classification (NCBI taxonomy): domain Eukaryota; kingdom Metazoa; phylum Arthropoda; class Insecta; order Lepidoptera; family Hepialidae; genus Druceiella; species Druceiella hillmani. Next base: position 3,011,892 of record JAYKKI010000016.1, read on the forward strand.
TAATTTTACTGTTCCACCCGCGCAACACAATCTAGGAAATTCAACACTGAACTTCACCGCCTTATAATGCGGATAAATAACTGACATTTCTCCAATTGTTACTGATTTTTCCGCACCGTAATCGATGTCGCTATTTTCAGGTTTACATGAGCGCCGCGTCAGTTCATCTTATCGTGCTTGCTGACGTTGTGTTTGATGTACACGAACTCGTTGCATTCTGAAATTTTTTGCTTATCATTCATTTTCAGTTACTCTCGAACATAATTCGGATATACCAATACGAATATTTTCTTTAACTATCACTCGCTGGTCATCGATGCAGTTTGCATGTGAAGCAGTTCGCCGCACATTTCATTGAATTCAACGACCTATGTCAACTCGCCCTCTCCTCGGCATAATAGAATTAATACTTCATGAAATAACTGCTAAAAATGAATGTTCGCAAAATGCAATTAAGTTCACTTTAACTAAATCTGTTCTCAAAGTCCAGTAACTTTTTTTTTATAAGAAACAATTTCTTTTCTAATAAAACTAACGACAATTTTAGACAGATAGCCGTCAAATGATAGTTCCGCCCAACCTTTAATTTAAATAATTGAAAAGCATGTCTGAATTAATATTAAAGATAGAGCCGCTGATGATATATGATACACTAATAAAATCTGTACACGAGAGTAGACTGATGCCTCGAATCCATTTACGTTATCAAAAAAAGTACGTTCATTACTTTAGAGAATTTTTAAAAAGCAGCCGTTATTATCCTTCGTTAGCCAATATATACGTTAAGAAAAGTAAATGTTACAACATAAAGCTAAATCAATTATCAATGTTTTTTCATATATCATGTTAAGTTTCAAATGAGAGTGCGAATTTTACGGTACGATTGTTCTAGAGACGATATGGAAAATACAGACATAAAAATCAAACCCCATCGCCCAATTCCGAAAAAACTAATGTCAAAATTACGAAAAAAACAGGATCGTAGAAGTGTTCTTACTTAAAGTGTACAGTAAAACTTAATACAAAATTGTTTCTAACATTGATTTTTTTCGCATTTACGTTTCTAAATGTTGTTATAAGTTTACATTAGTTTATTATCACTAATAAGCAAGCAAAATTAATGAAAAATATAGCCATTAACAGCGCTTTTGATTACATAATTAATTAAAAATTTCAAAAAGGAGGGAGCATAAAAAAGGAGCTAAAAACCCGCACAAAGCGGATGCCGAGGACAGTTGCCAAACACTTAAAAAGAGTTCTGCAGAAAAGGCTTTATAAAAATTAAATTATTTGACTAAATATTGTGGAAATAAATAGGCTTACTAGGAGGAAAATGTTTATCGGAAAAAGAATCATTATAATCAGCAAAAATTGTATCCTGTAGTATATACTGCATTGGTAAAGATCAACGGACGGGCACGCATATTATTTATCAAAAGCAAATTTAGATCATAATAAATACATGGAGAAATTTAAAAATAGAGTAGTTTGATTTATTAAAGAATTTTTTTTAGATTGAAGTCTCTTCTTTCCAAAAATCAATACTAGTTCAATACTTCTTTCCAAAAAAATCAATACTTCTTTCCAAAAATCAATACTATAGTTAATTACTAGTAAAATTACCAGAATTATAATTTACTTCTATCGTGAAAACTTGAGACTGGAGCGCTAGTTTATGACAAAGCACGCACCCACGGAATGTGCAATAGTTTGAAGAAACCCTATGGACCCTTCAATGAACCTAATTGTTTACGTAACATTAGTACTATATGCTGCATTATTACTTAACAGTTTACTTTTTACATTCCTATTTCTCACTCTGTCTGCAAAAAGCATTTTACATATATATATATTTGTTCCCATTCAATCACAATTTTTTTCCTCAACTTATTTTTATTATATAGAAGGAAATGAAGTAATGCTCTATTAATTATAAATTTTCCCGGTATTCTATGTCTTTCTCGGTATCTTTGTCTAAAATATGTAAACTCATTCCCTCCATCAAGAACACTACTTCATGAATTATGATAGCGGGATCCGTTCCAATTGCATTATTTGCGAAAAATTGTTTGAATAATTTTGACGTAAATTTGATTGATGTACATAAATCTATGATGGGTTGCAAATATAACCATGTTTTCCATGTAATCAATTAAATGTAAAAAATGTGCGCAGGTGATGAAATACTCCTTTTACTATATAAAATAAAGTAATGGTAAATATATTATAAAACTTAGCTATAATCAACTTATTAAATAAGTAGATTTTTTTTCATCCGAATGCAATAAAATTGGTTGTACCTAAAATTAATTTGCTGGACACAATTGAACATAGAGCCTATGTATATCAACAAATTGTTTCATAAAAATAAATACTATAATTTGTTAACATTTTCAAAATGTAATATAACTTATACATTTTTCCTCGATCTTTCTATATGCATTTATTATTAAGCAGGCTGTATTAAGTGCTCTCCATGAGACCAAAACTTTTATTGCATGATCCGTACAATATATTTAGTGAAGAGGAAATGCACTCTTATTTCATATCACTCATTCCCTCGGTCCCTTCGGTAGTAGATTCAATTGATTTGGTGGAATAAAAATTATTTCGAGTACTATTAAAACTTTTGCCTAATTTTTTGCATTTATTACTAAGCAGGCTGTACTAAGTGCTTCCCATGAGACCAAAACTTTTATGGCATGACCCGAGCAATGCGTTTAGTGAAGAGGAAATGCACTCTTATTTCACATCACTAGTGCTTCAATTGATTTGGTGAAATAAAGTTGATTTCGAGTTCTATTAGAGCGTTCGCCTAATTGGAAATAAATAAACATCTGGTTGTTAGCGGCGGATATTAGCGACGATTGAAGTTAGCTGTGGAAATTCAATCGAAAATTTAATATTTCAACAATATGTGCCCTGTGGTGTCACTTGCGTAGAATTATTCTAATTACGTCAGTGTAGGTGCTGAGCAAGAACATATGGAAGTTTCAGTTAATAAATAAGTCGGATTCTCTTTACCTTCAACTGTTTAAGCAGTGTTTCCCAACTTCTATTGCAGTTTTACCGCTGTTTTGCCACTATAAATAATGCAGTAACAACATGTAACTTATATTATTTCATAAGGAATGGATTTTATAAGAGATTTATATTTTTTCTGAAATTAAGCAAGTAGTTACAGAAATTAGTGCAAAGAAACTTGGGAAGCAGTAAACTTTTCCTCTTCATTACTGCTCTACTACTATGAATCGTAGAGTGAATATCACGCTTCGATTCATATCATTCGACGTTACCTATTTTCTTTCTTAAAGTATGACTTTATAATAATTTTTAAAACTATTATGATACATATCCTCACAGATTAGTTCAAACAAACAAACTTTATATATTAGTATAGATAAGAAAGTGCAATGTCATGTAGGCGGTGATTCGCATATAATTTTTTGTAGTTTTTTTACTGTATGTATCAGGCAGTAATTAATCTAATATACAGAAAGGATAATTAATAGCCAGTTAAATGTAACAGCCCTAGGCCAAATATGAGGAGAATTCTGGAAATTAGTAAATTTTCAGGTATTTTTTTTTAACAATAGATAAAAATAGTTTCCGTTTTACCCTCCTTTATATCTAAAGCAACATGACGTAAATGTCCGAAATAACGAATAAGCGTTTTCAATATCTTTTACGATTGCGTGGCAAACTAATACTTCATCATTTTTATCTGGACTAGAGCGGTAAAAATAGAGGCGAGAAATCTGCAATCGTCACTTTTGTAATCAAATAAATGGGACGTCGATGAAATAGAGAAAAGAGTTTTTTTTTAATATATCTTGAAATTATCATGTAATAAAATCGGTATAAAACCAAAAACTCACATTAAACGACTTTTTCTTTTACTATTTGTTAAATTTAAGCAACCCAATTTTAACCAACTTTTGGGCACTATATGTATATTATAATAAATAACTAAAATTTAGGTACATTTGCTTTACTATTCGTTATATTACTGGAAATAAGAGTAGAAATGATTGACCGAAAAATTTTAGGAAGCAATATTTTCTTACATTGTTATAAAGCTAACATTAATTTTATATCCACTTAAATATCAAGAGATATGATTAGCTATGATGTCCCATTTCTTAAATTTGAAACAAGAAATTTTTAATATTTTTCTTTTCAATTTTTTTTTTATAAACACCTTATTTACTATTCATTTATTTCATGTTTAATCTAAGAAAAAAGTATAAATTTAGAGTCCATTAAATTATCCATCCATGAAAATAACTTCAAAAACCCTGTCACAATAAACCATTACGACCCATTTTGAAATTAACCATCTTACACAATTAGAAATTTGGCATTGCAATGATAATTAAGGTAATAAACAATGTGGCAAAATTAATAAATGGTTTTTATTATTGATTACGATATTATTTAATGCATTCGTTGTAGCAAGGACCAGAAATTAAATTGGTGTGTTTGCGGCAATTATTTCCCTTGGAAAATATAATGAGTTCTTTACTTTTATACATATTTTTATAAAAATTACAAGGTAAAATAAACATAGGGCTATCTCTTTGACACCACGGTATTATTTCAAGGTTAATTTTCCAAAATAAAAAACCCGTAGTTGCTAATTTAAATTAAAGTACCTCATACACCCAAACGATTGAAGATATTCAAATTAATGTAATCTATATAGAACGTCACACTGGGACCCATTTAATATTGTAATATTGGAAATGTTAATTATACTCGTGTTCAATCGAATGGCCATGTCTATTCATTTGAGATGAGTTGTTTGCCCAACTGCGGTCCCTCAATCGCGGTGAGATTAGTTTGGAACATGAGAAAACGTTTAATTATTTGTCAAAATAGATATTGAATGAGCAAGGCATAGTTGGCAAGCATCCATTTAGTGACGTGCACTTAATTTTGTAACTGGTTTCTATAAGGTAATTATACATAGGAAAATTATTCTTAATAGTTAAATATTCTAAATATATTTTTGTGATAGCTTAGATAAAGTGTGGTTTATTAGCTTTTTGGATGACATTTTTTCACTCTCAAGAAGAAAATAAATAAGATTACCATAGTTCTTTTCCCGATGTTTATTTTTACAATATAAAATTGTGCCATTAAATTAATTGTCGTGTAAAACGCATTGCGAAAGAAATTTGATGGATTTTTTATATAATATGTAAACTATAAATATTTGACTTAATTTAATATTTTAAATCAATTTACTAAACAGTAGTATTGATAAAAATTGCTGTCAAAAATTTAACAATTAACATTACAGAAAAATGGGTATTTTACCACATTCTTAATTTTATTTAAAAAGCTTGTTGAGTTATTTGTCTAAAAATTAAATCAATATAAAATTATTTTACAAAAACATTTTGAAGAAATTTAAAAATAATTACCGTTTCATTTTGTTAAAAATCGCCCTCAAAAATTGTAGTCAACTTTACAGTTCCATACATACACACTTAGTAATTTCATTTCACTACACTTTTCATTTTATTTAAAAAATAGGTCAAACCATTTGTCTAAAAGACTAAGTCAATGTAAAATGATGTAAAAAAATAAGAAATATTTACCGTTTTTTTTTGGTAAAAATCCCTCTCGAAAATTTTATAATTAAAATCTTAAAAAAGTATGATAGTAATTTCGTCACACTTAATTTTTGAAAAAAACGCGTCGGGGGATTTGTCTAAAAAACTATGTCAAGTAAAAGTATATTAGATTAAAATTTTGAAAAAAAAGGAAAATTACTGTTTACTTTTGGTAAAAATAGCTCTCAAAAATTGTACAATTAACATTACGGGAAAAGTAAGTATTTTATACATTTAATTTACTACCTTAATTATATAAAAGTAATTAAAATATGCTTAGCTATATATTTCGTGATTACAGCAAAGTTACAAATTTTTTAAAATTATCTAATCATTATGTGCTTCACAAAGACGAATATTTTTTCATATTTATTTTTGTACCAGTCTGAATATTTTATCACTGTGCCTGCAACTTAATTCACATGTAATTAGGAAAAAAAATCGTGTTTTTTATAGGTTGCTAAGTTACCAAAGCTGAATATATACTATCACCATTATAAATATCATCAAAATCCGTCCGGTAGGTTTTGTGTGATACCCGTACAAATTAACATAGAGACAAACAAAAATTGTAAAAAAAAGTTTTTCGGCTTCTATTATCATTCTACACGCATAATCAATAACTTTTTAAGATCTTTTCAATATACAAAGCGATTGAGGATAAGTGAAAAAAAAAATTTTGTAAATTGTTATATAAATGAAATATATATATACGTAAATTTTTATTTAATTTTAATTCGTAACAAGATACATTTATATTATATGGAAATCTAAAAATATTTTTAAGGGAAACCTCAAAATGTTTTATTATGATTAATTGAATTGGAGCACATATTTATTTTTCTACATAATCCCCTAATTCATTTATACTCAATATGTTGAATTTCCAGTGCCTTCTGCTTCGAAAGCATATGATTTTTATCCTTAATCTATATATACGCACAAGAAAAGTTTACACTTTGTCTCATAATTTCCAATGTCAATAGATCAGCAAACACTAAAGAGCAAATGGCATAAGTTGATCGTTGCGTGAGAGTTCCAATTACACGAAACAAAATGTCAGCCCTTTATTTCCACTATATTACACCTCGTTTATTGCATTTATGTTCTGTGTCAATTTACGGTAGTATTTACCATTCATCATTTTAAAGTCATATCACTTTCTTTCCATCTCTCATTACGTGATCTTCCGAGTAAACTATTTTCATTGAAGTTGGAGCATGGTTACAATTAACTCATCCCCTGTTGCTTACATATGTTACTTATATTGTCTTATTTTCCAATTTATTCATACTGAAATGCTTATCCTCTTTGATAGTGCCAGATAAGTATCCTCACCAGTTAATGTCCACCAGTAATATATATATATATATATATATAATATATATATATATATATATATATATGTATTATTAATAGAACTAAATTTCATAAGAATTTGAGTTAAGAGAGAAAGGAAATGATGAGAAGGTTCAAATACCACAAGTTTATTATTTTAATAAGTACGTTTTGAGGCAAAGTCCAGTCCGTGTATCTGATATAATAGTCGATATGAACATATATTCTAAAGTTTATAATTTATTGTCACTTTAAAGTTTTTAATTTTATTCTCAATTTTATAATCAGTACAATATAACTTCTGACTCTGATGAATTTATGATGTTCATTGTGATTTCAATCGTTCTCACAAAATAAATTTAGTTTTACGGATTAGTTTTAAGTGGTTAGGGGAAAATTGTATGTGGTGAAGATGGAAATTAAAAGGATAATAGAAATTAAGAAATCGTGCAGGATTATAAAGAAAATCTAACTAATAATCTAATAATCTTTGCAAAACGCCATATGAGCGAACTAAACTGGGAATGTAAGGTGCGCTAATTTTTTTTTCATTAAATTTAAGTAAGACATTCTACGCAACAGGATACAATTTTCTTTACAATGTTACACTATGCTCCGAGAAATATTTTCCTACAAATATCGGAGTATATTTTTCACTACGATTCAATATAACAGTTTTGGAATACTTGGAATAAAGAGTATATTTTGTAATAGCTCCGAATATTCTATTCTATCATATGGTACTTGCCAGCAAAGTTTACTAGTAATGAACATAGATTTGGACCTGAACAGAAAATAAACCCTTTTTTTTCATATAGACTGAAATCATAAAAAATCAGCCATAACTTCTGTTTTCATGTAAATATTTTAACACATGAAATATTTCGAATTATTAACTTCAATGTCTGATGTTGATTCCAGACTCTAGCAAGATGGATGTCAAGAAAAAACGCACTAATGAAGGTCAGAAAAGCTGTCACAAGATTTTGTATCGCATTTTTCAACGTTAGATGTTCTTGTGAAAAGAAGAACGAGATTTTACAAGAACATGAAAACGTATTATTGTAATTTTTCACAGTTTACGTTAAGGTTTTGACGTAATATCAAAAAATCATTTAAAATTTTAACCGCAAAGGTTTATAATTTAATCTTTAAAAGAATATTGTTTTATGAGTCTCTAAGACTATAACAAAAATTTTGCCTGAAAAAGTTCTCTTCATAAAATACTAGGTTATCAACATTTAAAAGGTTTCCAGTTTCATTGTTGAAATGTGATAATAATTACCAGGGAACTTAATATTGACATTAAAAACACAGTTTTATAAGATAATTGCATTAAACTCTGTATTCAAAGCATACGTAATAAGTTTCAATGGCAATATTTAATTGATTGTGTGTCTCTGTTTCAGGATAAATCTTACAATTTATATAAATTCCACGATACTTAATAATATAATAACGCGACTATACTTAAGAAAGGAAATTATTGAATTTAAAATGATGACACAATACTATTACGTTGTACTATATTGGAGTTTCAGCATAAAAGTAACGCTTATGCAAAAACAATGGCCCTGTCTAAAATTTCACACCAATATTGGTGAAAAATTTTATTGAAATTTAACCTCAATTATTTCAAAACAACTTTGACATCTTGATTGTGAAGCGAAGAAACGCCACGTTACGCAATATGATATGCGAAACCTAACATTTATGTTTAATTTCAACTAAAAGGAGTATTTGCAAGTTCACGAAAGCACTCACCTATAGATTAAATGCGTGATACGGTAACCGTATATCACTCACATAAAACTTAACTGCCTCTAGTTTAATGTAAAAGCCGAATAATCGCGCAAGAAAATACGGAAACGTGTTTACCATCACTTTTCAAAATTAACAACTTCGTATCGGCTCTTTGAAGCTTAGCTAAAAATTTTATGTATAATATAGCACATCAATTACTTATTCTGCTGAATGTTCAAACAGAATATATGGTCTTGAATCTGAGATATCACTATTGTAAATTAAAACTTTTCCTTATCACCTTTAGTCGAGAATACAGCAAATGACTTGCTTTAAAATATGTTTTGAGTAAAAAGTTTAGTTAAGCTATTTTGAAATATGTTAGAAAGCATGCAGTATACATATACGCCTTCATAGAATTTGAATAGCAATACGCACAAAGTGGTTCAAAACTCAGATTCTTAATGTGATAATATAAGTAACTTCATTTAAAAGCATTTAAGTGTTATCATTTGTTCATTACAGATAAATAATATTATGTTTTTGCTTCAAAGTTTCGAAGTTCTAGTTAGTTTGTGCTTCAGATTGAATGAATTATAACAATTTTACTGTTTTGTGGCAAAAATATTAGTTAGCAATTTTTTTTAAGTGGTACTAATTAATAAAACTTTTATGTCAAAATGAAAAATAGAATTCAAGTTAATTTATATTTTAATATACATGTGATTGTAAATTAATTCATGAAACCCAAAATGTTCGCCTTTGCTATATTTAAATTTGCTGTTCCTTGTACTAAAAATATAAATATTATATTAGAAAATGAGATTAATTAAATGTTTGAACCTAAAAATATTACTTTAAAAATAAATTCGCAAGAAAAGTTTGTCCAAAGCAAATAAGTTTAAAAATTCAATTCGAAATGAAATTAGTTAAATGTGGTTAATTGCACTATAATTAATATAGACCGTAGATTATTTCGACGAATATTTGCGATGATTATTTATATTCTACCAATCGTAAGTATAATATCACACAAATAATCATAACATCTAGATTTTTTTCTATATGGTATAATTTTATGTGTAATTCAATATTGAATAAAAAACGTTAAGCAAATAAAGATTACATTCTGTTAAGGTTAACACTGTTGAACTGCAGTACAAAATATTCTTCATTCAAGGGAACTTTTTTAAAATTAAAAAAATATCATTTCCTCCATTGGCCGGATTAGAGAGAACATTAATCTCGGTTTTTTTTGTAATATAAATGCCAATTTTAATATGAATTCCTCTTGATCATATATCTTTTACATATATTTGATTGATTTTAACCTGCATAGGCAATTCTCAAAAGGAGAAGGTAGTCAACTCATATAAATCTTCACCACAAAAATATTCATCTAAATTTCAAATTTTGCTAATTTTCTTCAATATTATACGGTCCTGAAAGAGAGAGATAAATAAACCTTTATATGTACATATATATATATATATATATATATATATATATATATATATATATATATATATACATATATATACATGTATATATATATATATATATATATATATATATATGTCTATCAAGATCATCTAACAAAGAGATAGTTTATCATTTACTAGACATTTTTACTATATTTGGAGCGCCTAGAATTTTGCAAAGTGATAATGGGAGGGAATTTGCTAACAAGGTGGCCAAAGAAGTCTGTGCGTTGTGGCCGAATTAAAAATCGTACACGGTAAACCCCGACACTCTCAATCACAAGGAACTGTTAAAAGGGCTAACCAAGACATGGAAAAGATACTTTATACTTGGCTGAAATCTAGCAAAAGGACGAAAAGATCTGAAGGATTACGCTTTATTCAATTTATTAAGAATAGAGCGTATCACGCAGGAATATATCGTAGCATATACCAAGCAACCTTTAGTTATAAAGCTAAAATCGATTTAAATAGTGTTTCTAAAACGAGCCAGTCGAACCTTCAACAGAAGAAGAGCTAGAATCTATATTAAATGAAGACGAAAACCAGTCGTATTTGGAGACGGAAATCAAAACCAATATTACCGGCAACGAGAAAGCGAAACCATGATTTTAAACGCTGATTCGCAAAATAAAAATCCAGATAACCTGATAGGGAAACCTGATAAAGAGACCCAAAACCATGAAAATACTATAGATCCGTCAAATATAATGCGGAATGATAAAGAAAAAGTAATTGCTCTGTATAAAAAGAAAAAAACATTGGAGATGTCAGAAAGTCAGTTGGGCCAACTCTGAAAATGTAAACCGGTAAAATAATAGCTCTATTTTCGGTAAAATATACTGCTGCTAATACAGATGATAATGTAGTGGTAAAAATTCCTGATGTAGACCGCGCTAAAGCAGATGATAGAGACATTAGAACTGTTATAATTTCTCAGAGCACAGGAGGAATGTTTAAGTTAGGCACTAAACATGGGATTCTAAAACAACTTTACGTTCAGTTTTTACGAGATATAAAAACACACATAAATGTATGTGACCCTTGATATAATACTACTCTAGTTAAAGAGATTTTAAACCCTTTTCCCCACATTCTTCGGTAGAAAAAATGGTTTTACTTCTTCTTGCTTTAAATGGATTGGATGGAAACTTTTATTACAGTTGATATTGTTTTCCCCAACACGCAGTTACCACCCGTGAACATACACAAAAAGACATATCTTGGCGGATAAGGATTTTAGCATTGCGAATTTACTGGTGAATACGTTTCTCATAAATGTAAATGTAAAAAGTCAAGTCTCTAGTGTAACTCAAAAAGTCATAAGAGTCTTACTTGTAAGAATAAAGAATAATTATTTGATTGTATATTCTTGCCAGTTATTTTTCAATATTTTATTATTGTAGTCGTTAAAGAGTGATACCAAGTATTCGTATTGATCTCTGTGTTTTTATTTATCTTATGGCTAGTGAGCTTTCAATTTACTTTTTTAATTAATGTTAAATTATTAGCTATGGCAATGTTATTATAATATTTTAAAAAGTTATGATAAAAGTTATAATTACTACTATTTAAAATAACAGTTACGCTTAAGGCAAATTGAAATAAAACTTAATAATCTTCACTTATGCTTATTTTATTGCTTTATCCAAGTCTTCCAAGATAGTATATAAAATAGCTAGTTAATGTGATTAATTCTGTGTCAATTATCACTTTGTGTAAGTTGACTTTTAGTATTAGCTAAAAGAAATTTCCTTAACATTTAACATTCAGGGCAGAGGCGTGCTGGACCCATAACCTAAAAATAACGACTCGTTACTGTCAAAGTGTGAACTGTTTTATTACAGAATAAAAGTGCGCGCTAAAACCCACATATGTCACAACTCACATTGCAGATATATTTTTACAAAATTTAAAAGGTATCGTAGCTATATAGTTTAGTTTATATGAAATGAATAATTTTTAATCCGAGAAAATTGTAATAAAATATATTAAATTTTAGCATTTCATAAATTAGGTTATGATTTCTCAAATCTTGCTCCTAGAATGTAAGTGTAGGTAGAAATATAACATATGGAAATATGCATTGGCAGACAGAAAGTCATTGCTTTTCATAAAGTATGTTTTAATGCTCCTGAGACAACATGTGCTCAAATGTAGGTTTTGAATATTAGACAACTAAAAAATTCATTCAAATGTTACTTTTTAAGAATATAAGGTTGAAACCTTAAATTCTTAGGATGTTTTGTTATGAAGTAGTTATTGTATAATTGTAAACTAAATATAGGGAAAAGCTAATTTTTAAAAGTTGTTATTTTATATTCAGAAAATAAAAAATGGCTTATTTACGTTGAATCATTTTTGCTTCATCTGTTACGGCTAAATTTTGTAGGCAACAATAAAATGTGAATTTAAATTAATTTATTGCAACTGACTAAAACCACATAAAAATGTCTAAAAGATTATAGATCAAGAAAAACAATTCAATATTTCTTTATAAAAAGATAACAAATATTTATTACCTTATTATCAAATGAAATCTTGCATAAAACGCGTGCTCTAGTGTCATCGCTCTTTTAGAGCCACACTCCGCTCTCTAAACTCATATTTTGACATGATTTCCTGTCAAGTTCCCACTTCAATCCGAATGTACTCATTTGTCAGTCGACATGATCGGGAATTGTTATTCAGAGTTGAATGAAAGCGATCTCTAATCAACAAGGCAACTGAAAAAATAGCTTCGTTAGCGAAAATAATCTAATCGGGTTTTGCTTATTTTTTCGTATTTAGGATGGAAAAAATCTAAGATAATTAAAAAAATCTGTCAAGAACGAGTGACTCTCGCACTACGAGTGTTTGGTACACATTTTGGGAATGGAGATTGTTTTTGCATTATTTACATTTTGAATATAAATAATTTTGCAAATTTTGCAGCATAAAATACACAAATATTGATACATATAAATCAGATATAAGGTCCTACATAAATAAGATAATTCATTATCTATATTATCACTTGCATAAAATAATAAAAAAACGTTAAATTTCATTGAAGTGGCACATGATAAAAATGTCATGTTTTTTCATGAATATATTGTCTACTAAGTCCATCTGTATGCTAATTTCAAATAGTAAATTTCAATGAAATATTTTAATATTTTTGTTATTCTGATTAAATTTTCCCTGATATTTTCGTTGTTGGCCTACGTTCTGTGAATTTGTTATTAAATTATTCACGCACGGTGAGGAGATTAAATATGTATTTTTTTCTTATATGAGCGGCCAGACTTTTTAATAAACTAAATAAAATCGAAGTCCCATGAATTTTTATAATTCGTTTATAAAATCTTGAAAAACATATTTACTTCAATATTTCAGCAAAAAAAAATGGTTCATTTCGAACTAAATGCAACAAGTGACATTAAAATACATCACAAATATAAATATTAATATATTATAAACCTTTTTTTTTGTACCCCATTAAATGAGATAATTTTATTCTATTTCAATACCACTACACATTTTATATACATAATTTCACGAACTCTTTTCCTTTCATCGCAGTTCATGTGTGGCACCATTTGACCATTATTGGTTTTACCTTTATTTGTGTTTAAGACCTTGCTTCTTTCATAAATCATGGTCAAAAAAAAGTACCCCATAGATTTTGATTTATTTCCCAGTGTCAAAATTTGCAACATAAGTGGCAGTATTTTTTGAATGCGTTGACTTAGAAGCTTAATTTTTTAAAGTTTCTAGGGATCGTAGACCAAAGTATTTGATGTTAATTTCAAATTGATACCTCCATGCTTTTCTGAGAAGAAATGTCTTGACCTAGACAGACAACGAAGTAATCCTATTAGGATTCCTTTTTTCCTTTTGAGGTACGGAACACTAAAAAATTATGTAACATTATTCTGTACTATTTTATCGCTCATCTAACTACAAATGAGAACAATAAGATTTTGTTAAAAAATTTTAAATATTTAACCGAATAACAAATTATTATAAACTTAAACAAAAACATTTTATTGCTCATGATGTTTTAATCAAACTTTCAACATAAAATTATTGCAAACTATAGACGTTGCAGAGAATTAAGTGTTCAAATTAATTTAGAAATAAAATAAATTAATATTAGAAATTAAAAACCAGATTCAGCAAAAAACTTGGGATAAATAAATAGTAATAATAGTACCAATATTTTTAAGAACAAGTATTTGCATCTGAGTGCTGTTCGATTAGATTTCAAGCAATTTCATATATTTGATAACGCTTTTGAAGCTAAATTCAACGAGGCACATGAAAATCCGTCAAAATATAAGAGATAAGAGATTTGAAAATCTAAATATTCATACAAAAAATTATACCATTTTTTGTTATTTCACGCAGTTGGATAAAAAGGTGGCTAATTAAAAAAAATATTCCGGTAGTTTTAAAGATTAAATCTGTGCCGAATCGACGCTTCCCTTTTTCCCTCACCTATATACGTACCCACATACAAAACTAGAGCTACATTTCACTTGGCGGCGTCTCTAAAAATCTATATTTTGCAAATATACTTATTTTCGGAAAATATATCTTACCTCAAAAGTTTCAAGTGAATACCTATGTTTTCATTATATAATACCTTTTAATGTGCTTCTTGTTCTGTGGTAATTTTAAATCGGTTCACTTTTATTGTAAAAGAATTTTGTTTTTTCAATTTAAGTGCTCTGAAATGTTACCCAGAATGTTACGAGCTTACGATGAGTTGAATAATAACAATAACTTATTCATAGAAATTAGACACACTTACAAATACACATACGAACATGTAAATCACATTCCCCCTTTTATCTTCACCATAAACAGCGCTTCAAGCCTGGGTATACCTAGACAATCTACCTACTTCATGCCTTGGAATGTATCTTTAAATATATACTTAGATATAAATATATATATATATATATATATATATATACACAGGCATATATATCGTGGTAAAGAACTTAAAGAAAGATACTATACCACGCAGTTTCATTTATTTGTGAGCCGA
Source organism: Druceiella hillmani (assembly GCA_039881145.1). Lineage (NCBI taxonomy): Eukaryota > Metazoa > Arthropoda > Insecta > Lepidoptera > Hepialidae > Druceiella > Druceiella hillmani. The sequence goes on from JAYKKI010000016.1 coordinate 3,027,113, forward strand.
ATTTTTATTACCTTATATTATATGGTTTTATATTATTTGTATTGTTTAATATTTTTTTTATTTCAAGATAAGACTAAAGTTAAATGTTTATTAAGTCGATAATTCTTTAATTAAATTTTGAATACTGAGTTAACCTAACTAAAAAGAAATTAAACCGCACATAAATCTATTTTTCTTCAAATTGAAATATGTCATTCTCTTCTCTCCATTCTCTGCTTACTTCTCTATCTCTATTCATAATCATATAATTTATCGATACAAATCATGTCATTTAACTATAAGACGAAAACTAGCACGTAAGAATCGACATGATTTTTCAGGCATTTTGTATTTCCTTTTTTGGGATAATGCGGCTGTGTATTTCCTTTTATTCTGTATTTCCATTTTAGGTATAGTGAGTGAAACTTTCCAAACAGCTTGAACATAAAATATCAAAAATTGACCCAAATTTTAATCCTAATCATAGTTTTTTCAATTTATTATTATTTATTTTTATACATCTTCGTCTCTATAGTTACAAGACACATATTCTCACTAAATTCAAAATCATAAAGTCTCTTCTTACCTCACTATTAAAATTAAAAAAAAATATTGACGAATAAATCAAAATATTTAAGACGTTTTAATAAGCTTTTCCAAATATTTTATGTCATAAATTAATTTTACCAAACAACAAAACCAATGAGACCCCAATGACAGTAACAAGAAATACTGAAAAACGAAACTTGGCAAAATAGTATAAAGATTGAAAATACAAAAATAAACATTTGCATTAATAATGATAATAATTATATTATGGCAATTCATATCTCTTGACAAACGTATTATATATATATATATATATATATATATATATATATATATATATGTGTGTGTGTGCCTTTATATATATATTTCACCGTTTAACGTTTACAAAAGAATGAAAATCCTCTACAAGTAGAAAAGTCTTTCTTTGTTTTTGTTATGAAGAATATAATAAATCGCCATCTCTGCTTTGCATACGACCCGTCTACGCCTTGCAGCTAAGAAAGTAGATGGCGAGCTCGCCGTCATTAATTTACTCTCCAAAGGAGCCGAGAAACGCGGAGTAAAATCCTATTAGGAAAAGTGGCACCACAAATCAAATGAAAAGGGGAAAGAAACTAAAAAAATTAGATTACTGAATTTCGCAAAACGTATTTTTCTTTTGAAATACAGATTTAAACAGATACGTTCTTAAAATTGTCAGTTTACATTCCTTACCTGTTAATTTTCTTAGAAGAGACCTGCAAATATATTTTTATAGCCGAAATTAAAAAAAATAAACACTTAAAATTCGTTATGTTCCTAATGGTGTCTATAAAGAAAAAAATAAATAAAAACAAATCAACCCTTTATAATTATTTATAAAATTAAAGAGATAACAAACAGGGAATCAGTGTTGTTAAGTTTTGCTATTGCTCTTGAGAGAAATTAATCGTTCTATCAAGATCATTGGGCAGAAGTGGAAAAAGGATTTATTTTTATTCTAAATTTATGGTAATATTTGCTTAATCCCACGTATGTAGCCTAGTTATAAATATACTTTTTTGAAAGGTATTTTGAAACCTATCGATTACAACACAAGTATTTTGTTAGAAGAAAAATATACTATATTCATTATTATTTTTCAATCCATTAACGTTGCTCTCTGATTGTCATTATATAGTAACACTAGAGGTAATATTTGACCATAGCTTCTTAGTATAAATATTTTCTATACATGGTCGTTAAATGGTTCGCAAAAATATATATCATCATTATCGGTGAAAGGACTGCTCCATAAGCGACAAGAATTATAGTTTTGAAAATAACTAACGTTAATCGAACTTACAACGTCAATTGTAACCAGGAATCAAACTGAAGTGTTTACACTTTGATTCCTGGTTACGAAGTACTCAAAGTTAGGTATAACAAAGTACTTAATTTAATCACCATTACGACACCGTGCCGTGAAAATTGCAACTATATTAAATCAATTAAAATAATACGAATTTTAAAGAAATTTCGATTAATAGATACTCGACATTCCTATAAAATTCATATTATTTTAATTGATTTAATATAGTTGCAAAAATCTCGATTAATAGATACTTAAAAAATACTTGTTACGGTTGAAATTTAAAACTAATCTGTTGGTACTTCGTATTGCTATTTTTTTCATATAATGTAACGAAACTTTCAACTGTTATCAATTTGACCGACATGTAATAAAAATTTGCCAAGTGGTTTACTAAATAAAAAAATGTATATATATATATATATATATATATATATATATATATATATATATATATATGTATATATATATATATATATATATATATATATATATATATATATTTCTATTTAGTTGGTGACCAGTGTAGGAACTATGTTATAAATGTGTACACAAAAAAATTAAAATAAGAGTTAGATTGGAAATTTAGCATAACTATAAAATATTTTTCAGCGTTCGCATGTTAAATTTCATCTTTTAAATTGTTACTTCGGAATAAAAATTCTTCTCTCTATTTATTTAGTTTGCTGCGATATTTCACGTAAAATCAACAACGTTTTACTGCTGCGCATTATTCGTCTAATATAAAACGACGACAATTTACAGTTTGACGGACCTCCGATGTTTCGAATTTTACGAGAATGGAAATTTAAATCATATTTTCTAAATGATTGTGATTTTTATGGCGATTTTAAAAAAGAGAAATTTCATAGCTACTGAATAGACAATTTTCCTACCATTAACGTATGTGGATTAAGCTTATATTGAATAAAATGGAGATTTTTATTACTGTCGTGAAAAGATTAAATATGACAGTCACAAAATTAATTTTACTGGGTCTTACGTTACTAATATTTGTTTTTATTTTTGTTTTCAAAAGCAAAAATAAAATTAATTATTAGTAACGTAAAATATATAAATGCTTATGTTCCTAATGCCTACATTACAACACGTTCCTACTAACGTATCAAGTAACATGCAGTGAAAGATGGGAGGAGAATAAAGAGGTTGAATTAAAAATTTAAAAGTGTTTTCATGAAATGACTTATTCGTATGTTGATTTTTAATTAATATTTTTCATATTTAAAAAAGGAATTGTTTATTGTGTATGGTTATTTATTTAATAAAATGTCTATTATGTATAAAATTATGAAAAACAGCTTTAATATTCGTAAAATTATCAGATTATTTTTTATTTATAAATTTGACTCATGCATCGTGATCTAAAACGGATGAATTTTTAATTTCGTAATTTTATTTAAATCATTTTCACATTAAACTTATTATTTAAATCAATTTTTATACCGATTGACGAAAGGTAATTTTACAATTAAATGAAATTATTTGATGTAGTACTATTTCTACTTTCTTTAATTTCTTTACCACGACCATCAATATCGTGTGAAAATATAATTTAATCATACGGTTAAATATCATTTTGAAAAAAAAACGGATTAAGTAACATATTCTTTTTACATATCGGTCGAAATCGTGTTTTTCTATTAGGACTTTCTTGTTTTCCCTCATTGTTTAATTCCTAGAGGAGATTGAAATATTTATTTATTAAATTTATTTATATCAATCATAACGATGATAAGACGCTACCTAATGTAAAAAAAAATTCAGCCGGCCCATGAGTGAATTTTCGTAATTGAATAAAAATAAGTAGTGAATTTTACGTAATGCGTTAAGGAGAAATGTGACATAATGACATTCACCTTAACGCATTAACATTTGTATAACAAAATAATTGGTAGAGAGCTCCCTTTATTCAGTAATTGAATTCTCACGAACTAACATTTTTATTATATATATTTAAATATAGGATATTAGCAAAGATCTTTGCTAATATCCCACCTGAAGATGTTGTAATACAACGAAACCTAGATCGTCGTAAAGAAATTAAAGACAGTAGAAGTAATACTACATCACGTAGTTTTTTCATTAATTTTGAATAAGGAATTTCTACAAAATTAACGCCAAGTATATTCAATATTTGAAAGGTAACTTGTTAAATTACATTTCACCTATATTTAACGAAATTGCGTTATAGTTTTAAAATGATCCGACGCAACACAATATTCTAAAATTAAAGTTTTCATAAATAACGATAAACATAGAATGTAATATTATCCATAACCTAGAAAAATAAATGTAATAATACTGTCCTTTTACAGAAAAAAAGTCCTTTAAATTTATTATCTTTACATAAAATGTTACATTCGTTTTAAGTAAAGACTAGCTGACCCGTGTGAAGTCTTCGCACTATATCGCCATCTAGCGTGTTCCAAGTATACAATTTGGTTAAGATATTTTATGTGTCGTCCACAGATGGCGCTCATGCCAATTGTTATAAAAATAATTTTTTTATTAGCAAAAAGATTTTTTTCGAATTTTTTTATATTTTTCGCCCAAAGTAGAAAACATAAGCTTTAAGTGGGTATTTTTTTTATTTTTTTTGGTGCAGTAGTTAAAGAGATCGAGCCGCTCGACCAAAAAACACCTTTTAGAAATAATATATTTAGATAATAAATATATTTTTGGTAATACAACGAAATAAATAGATCATTTCTTTATCTTATTAAGTTCATAACATATTAGTAGATTGAAATTTACAACTTTAATGAATTAATATATTTCCACGCAATACATATTTTTATTAACAAATGAAACGCTGACGGGCCATTCCACATATTTTCACCAATATAATGCGATTTTTTGTCAATTTAAATAAATATTCTATGGTCCTATATATGGTCTTTAAAATAATTATTGTTCAAATTCAAATCACAATGGATGACGCTGTTCATTATATAGATATATGTCGCTTCATATGTATGTCGCTTCGTAGTGTATGTCGCTTCGTAGTGCAAAATGTGGCGGCAAAGAAAATAAAGAGGTGTAACACTTTCCATTCTGATATAATAATTTGAAAGAAAAAAATTGACACACAAAAAACCGCGATTATTGTCCAACACCGGTCGTCGATTAATTAAAAAAAACATAATTTTGCTCGACTTCTTCTTAAATTTGTTATTTTGCATTAGATAATAAAATGGTAGCACGAACAACCAACAGGCTACTTTAAGTTTCAAGATTAATGAAAACTTCTTAAGTAACTATATAGTAAAAACTTAAACTCTCTACAATCACTGTAGCGTGAGTAGAACTAATTAGGTACGATATTACTCTTACCACTCAGGACAATACCCCGTCTTGAAGCGGTTAGGCATGACAAAAGCGATGGATAACATTTGCTTTAATACTGACATTTCATTTAATGTGTTTTGTGTTCATTTGATGTAATAATTATAGACCGTGAGTAGGCAGGTATGTAACTAAATAATTGCATTTATTAAATGTAAGAATGGAAATCGTATTCGAATTTCCAATATTGGCCGTCGAACAATTTACAAACAATCTTTGAATTTTAAAATATATATTTTACTATGACTTTGGAAAAATTAATGATCATTTTCTATTGATCGCAGATTTAGAGAAAGCATCTCGCATTCTTGCTAGTATTTGGTTTGGCCTTTTACAACGTTATACCATAATCGAATTTGAAACAAATCGATATTAAAGAGGACGAGTTGAGAGATGCAGTTTTTTCTTTCCGCTGTCAGTCACTACAGTCAGTAAAGTAAGCTTAACTTGTTGCAAGTTTCGTCGTAGTAGAGCGTATAATAATTCTTTAAGTGTTCATTATTTTGACATAATTAGCGTAATGATCTTTGTTATTATCATTGTGTCAAATAAAATTTCAGAATTTCTTTTCTAATAATGACTATTCAGAAAAAAATATTAGTTAAGTTTAAAAACGAGCACATTCCATATTCTTATTAATTTAAATTATCTCTGGTAGTTGCAATTCTAAAATTTGGATTATACTACGGCCGCGGTCTCTTTTCATGCGAAGCTATAAAGCGTGTAAACAAAACGGAGTACATTGTGCGATCACTCGCACTCACAGGTCTTATGGCAACGGCTAGTGGTACGTAACGCTCGTGTCGTAATATTATCGACAAGCCCCGTATAAAATTAAACTTAAACAATTATTAAAATCTAAACAAGTTTGATATCATAAATATCATATCAAGTGATATATTTTTCATTAACATTTTTTTTAAATATTCATATAAGAAGTTAGAAAGTATTTATATTTTTATTTTAAAAGTTTACATGTAATATGGGTTATGTGTATCATTTCAATGGGCGTATTATGAGGAATACGAAAATATTATTTTGGTAATTTTAAATAGAAGATTTAACAAAAGTTTAAAAAAGTTCTTAAAAATCTGAGAAAAAATAATACTCCTTTCCTTATTTCTTATTTTAAAAACTACTACAAATCATGAAAAAAACCGGATTAATACAATCTGACTAAAAAATTACAGGAAAATAATAGCGCTTATCCTAGATCTCCTAACTTTTTAAACATACACCATGTTTTTAGGTCTTTCAGAGATTTTTTTATATATATGTATGTATATATATGTATATATATATATATATATATATATATATATATATATATATATAACTTCTAAAAGTTACGTACTTTCTTACCATGTGCCACATTTAATTTAACGACAGATTATAAATTTAAAATAAAAAAATGTTTCTTCAAATTTACTCAGTACTACTCAAGGAGATAGTAGATATACATACACGCGGACAAATTTATTAACATTGAAAATCGTTCAAAATTTCGGTGTCCAGAAGGATATCCCCATATTAACAATATCCAATTTTCACAAAATATTTTCGTTATTACTGCGAAAATAAATATTTCTTTTCCTGCTTATATCCATATTAAAATTCTTAACGATACTGTCGAACAAACAAATATATTACACTTTGCATAGATTGTTATTAAATAGAAATATTTGGAAATTTTAAGTCAACTGGAAAGTTTCTAGTATTATTTAATATAATATTGTAACTTTTTTTTAAATTAATAGTTATATGAGATATTCTAAACCAAAAGTATTCAAATTATTGACGCTGTTATTTTCCATGGAAAAAAGTTTGTTACATCTAAACTATTTCTTCACAAGCTTGGTATTATTCATAAAAAATTATTTAAAATTTTTCCTCTACAAACTTAGACTGGCATTGAGTGTTTTTTCATCTAAGTTGAACCTCATGAAGAGCAGTATATAGATCGTCATTCTACCAAATTCATCCCATTTAATTTCAATAGCAGAGAGATCGTGTGATTAAAATGGCAGTTACATAAGTTTCATTATTTGGTTTTATTTTTCGTATAAGAAGTTTTTGTTATTGGTAAGGTCCAGATCCAGATGAAACATAGCATTTTGCCAAATAACATCTATTTCAAATAATATGGTATTTTTCTGATAGGTTCTTATAGGCCTTTTTTAAGTTCTGTAGCCAAAAACCCAAAAAATAATTCTTATAATTTTTCATGTCTTTCTACCGGTTTGTGTGTATATTTGATTTTGTAAAAAAAAAAATTATTGTAGTTTCAATACTTTTTGGGTGACGTAAATATAAATATATATATATATATATATATATATATATATATTTATGACTGGATATTAGATAAGCTCATAAGTACCGTAGCACATTAATTTCTTTTATCCACTCCATTAATATGTCATCACAGTTTTACGTTCCTAAATTTTCTAATTAGCGCTAATTTTTTCAAATGACACTAATTTCTTTCTAATTTTCGACATTTTACAGAGCTTTAATCCAATCGTACCGCATATTCAAATCTTAACAAAATATCATTATTCACATATAGCCAGTTTTACGATACGGTCATATTAAAATATAAATTTCATTTTAGGTTGTAGGAACTTGAAATTTGCCAGGATATTAAAATCGAATAAATAACATACATCTCAATAATTGGCACCCAAAAACATTACTATGAGCATTTTAGATGGAGTTAAATGTGTAAAAAAATTTAACTAAACAGGCAGATGTTTACAGTCGCAGCCATCTTCCAGTTACATCCTCTTTAGGTATCTTTCGAGAGAACTTGACACTGAATGCCTGTTAATTTTAATTATTTCTCCTTTATTTAAATAGAATATTGCAGTATTTCGCTGAAACCTTCTTTGATAACTTTATAGTATAAAGGTAGTTAAATGAAATTAAATTGATTAGTCATTTATCTGTTTATACAGCAATCTGTGTCGCTCGAAGTTATTTCATATTTATGGTGTATTTTCTATGTAAATTTCGTTTATCTAAAAAAATCTTTTTTTGTCTTGTGTGCTATATGGTTCTAATATAAGCATCTATTCCCATATATATATATATATATATATATATATATATATATATATATATATATATATATATGTATATGTATATATGAATATTTATATTAGAAAATATTAATTCGATCGATAAGATATAATAAGAAAAAAAAAAAAACAAAAAAAATATATATATATATATATATCGATCGAATTAATATTTTCTAAAATAATCATAAATTATTGGATGCTGTGATTCAGTTGTGGACAAATATTTGGCAAAAATGTCTTAATAGCTATTCACAAAATAATTACTTTTTTTTCGAAACATTGAAATGATTATTACAGGCGCATATTTGCACCTGACATTTAGAAATGAAACTTAGTGAGTTTGTTTTGAAGTGAAATTTAGTGTGTATCTTGAGAAATTATATCGAAACACTTCAAATATAGGGAGAATGACCGATGGACCGAGTTTTCTTTCCTGCTGCCAGTTATAACGTACATTGTTAAATAATAGATTACCAGGGGCCTAGCCTATTTAAAGTTATATTTTGCTTATAGCCGTATTAAAGTATATTTTCATCTTTATATGTTTTATTAATAATATTGAGACTAGCATGACCCGTGCGAAGTCTTCGCATTATAAATTATTCAACTCAATTTCATAAATCAAAATTTTGATTCAAAGATTTGATTGCAGGTATTCAATTCATTTCTAATTTTGCACACTGCTTATTACGTTTTTATTTCATTATGAAGCTCAGATGACAGATCAAACAAATATTTTACTAAAATTGACATATAGAGGCGCAAGTATCAAAAGCATTGAGCTAAAGCGCCACTTTATTTATACGTGAGTGGATTTGAAATTAAACAAAAATTTTACCGACCGTCAATCATATTGACGTTGACCCGTTAGATGGCAGCATTGCTGTTTTGTGTATATAATTTTAATAATTAATTAATTTGCAAAAACAATAGCAATAATAAATTGTTTAGTTGTGGATGCCGGTAGAGCAAGCAATTATCTATAAAATGATATATAATTTATGTGGATTAGTTGTGAGGTTTTTTCTAAAAAGGGAGAGTAACATCTTAACCTTAGCGTATTAATATATATGATGATTAATATATGATGATGATGATGAATGTTAGCAAAAAGCTTTCATAATTTTTAATAAGCTATTTTCTTTGTAAATTATTAGCATCAGGAAAAAATTAAATAATAAGTTTATGTATAATAATATTAAGCTTATTTTAGTATTAATGACACTAGACATTTCAAAATCGTAATGCATATTTCCTCTTAATATAATTTTCTTATTCTTTCATTGTAATTAATTGTAATATATACGTTTTTTTTCTTTCTTCATAACATTAATATATAAATAAAATGCGCTTCCAACTGGGAGAAGTTCTTTTTTTTGTTATTTTGTCAGTAAGTATCAATTCACTGCTATTAAAATTAAATTTACATTTTGATATAATTTTAATTAAAATTTAAGAAAAAATACTACAAATATTTATTCAATATTTCATGGCATATATCAAAACAGGTCTTAGAATTATAAGCAAAAATAATACTACATTTTAATAAAATATACAAACATATTTGCAAGCTATATATAGCGGCTTATGAATAGATCAGATTTCATAATATTACCTTAAAATATATCAAATGTCATAATTTTATTATTATTACTATCGTTATGTCAGTTTCAGCAGTAGTAATAAATAGTCTTACGTTGGTGTATACATTTATACATGTTTTTTATGTTTTTTTTATTTATTTATATTTAGTGATTGTTTCAGGCTACCATTTAAGTGTTTAGAGAACTATTGCCTTATGCCAAATCCGTTTTTACAAGAACATTATATACCCCAGTACATATTTTTGTGTTTCCTCTATTTGTTTGTTGATTTTTTCGTACTGATGTAATCATTAAGTAAGTTTTTTTTGTTTTTTTGGAAAATCAGTGTCACTTTCAAACTATTACTTTTCAATTTCTTAATATATATTTACATAGGTAAATTTGAAGGTAATCACCGGTATAACTTTTTATTGTTGAACGAAGGAGAGATAAAAACACGTAATGGAAATGAAAAGCTGTGAATATTCTTTTATTTCCCATGCGCTTGTGCACACCAACCACTGAAGTACCCATTTTTTTTCTAAATAGTACCAAATAATCTATAACTTTAAATTAGGGGAGCGTTTATTTTATATTTCTGGGTATTTTACGAATATATTTGTTGAGCGCAAAAGCCAATAATGGTCACTTTCCAAGGGATAATATGTTTTTTGTATTTAAGGCTGACGTGTTAGGTCCTCGCTCAATGGCCTAATTCTTTCTTCCGACATAAATTAATAAGATAATAGAAATATTTTTTAAGAACTTTTCAGCTCCTATACTAAACTCTCAGTCAATAACTGGGTCTTTCCTTAAATGGTATTCCATTAAAGAAATCAAATGGGGTACTTGAGAAATTTTCCTGAACTCTTGTTATACCAAAATTGATCTCAACCTAAAAGTGTTGTCTTTTATGAATTAATCAGAACACATTACCTTAAATACATTTGGCTACAATGTGATATAGCTATAACTTAATAAAAAAAACAAAAAATATTATATATATATATATATATATATATATATATTTACACATATATATATATATCTATATATATATATATTTACATATATATATATATATATATATATATATATATATATATATATATATATTTAGAATGTCACGAGTCAATTCATTAAAATTTTTGACAGTGTTAGTGAGAGCGTTCCGTGTTAATTTGAGTTCAGTGCCTTCAAGCGGCCCAGAGAAAAGTCCGACTACAGCGTCTTTAACAGTGTATAGCTTTCAAAAAAGCCAGTTAGTGCATTTAAATCCTGCATAAAGTTCATAATAGTTATAATGCATTTTACATTAATAGTAACTCAAAAAAAAATTAATTAGTTTATTTAATATAACTCCTTAAGATAAGTTTATATTATAAAAGCAACGAATTTGAGAATGAAACTTGATTTCGTAGTAATGTTATTTTGACTGTCATACAAATGTAACATCATTTGTATTCTCGAAGTAAATAAAAGTAAAGAATGGAAAAAAATACGACTAATTTAGAATCCATTCGCTTCATTGTTTTATTCAGATATTATATATTAGTAATGAAATTTTATTAATCTTTATCATTAAATGGAGGGCCTTTATTGATTATCGCTTTATAAGATTCTATTTTCTAAAGCGAAACTTGATTTTTGTAACAAATTTAGTTGTGCAAATCATCTTACTTAAACTTATTACTGTTGAAACATAGCTAACTCAACAAGGAACCTATTTATATAAGAACGGGGACATCACAATAAAAAAAGCAACCGCGCATGTTGTGCTTTAGTATTTATATACTATTTAAATGTTAAAAAACAATACATTAACGACATTTTAATATTCGAATAATATTATAACGTAAACAAACGTTGATAATCCTTGGTGAAAGATTTCAATTTGTATTTTATTGATTTCATCTTAAAATAATATAAACTGTTATAATTTTTTCATGAAGTAAATGCTTAACATTCTTAGTTTTATCACAATCATAGAGTTTATGTTATAGAAATGCTGTGAAATTAATGATTTTAATGATTTTGTGAATGGTGAAGAGAGATAAAAAAATAATTTTTGTTATATTCTGTACATAATATTCAAATGTACATAACATAAAATTTTTTTTTTATTTTCTCTTCATTAGTTACGAAATCATATATTTATTATGTCGATAACAATCCAGTATCCATCGCAGTATGTCAATAACAATCCGTTTTCAATGAATGAATAAATTCTTGCTTTCAATCGAAATAAAATCATCAGATTTTTATGGCTGAAAAAGATAATTAATAAAATTTAATAAAAATGAGTCAGGCACGTCGTCAATTAAATAGCATAAAAACTGGTAAAAATTGTTAAAGCTGATTTTGAAATTCCCATGTGACTTTTTTAAATTTGCAGCTGCGTCGAAGCCTCAGGATGGTACAACAAACAAGCACAATTTATTCCGGATTACCTTGAATTCTAAAGCTCTTGCTTCTTGACCTGAAAGCTGCTTTGAAATTTAAAAAAAATTAATGCCCCCCTATAAAAGATAATAAATAACACTGAGATTTTAGACAAAAAATGACTACTCATCATCCAAAGAGCACAATATATGTAGGACTAATTTTCAATTTGATATTATAGTTTTAAAGCAGTAACACAGCATATTCCCAAGTCTTCCAATTTAAGCAAACAGTACCTCTACAAAATACATTAGTATTTTGAGGTTCAAGAAGAAAAAGAAATAAGAAAAACCAATCTTCAAATCTCAAAGGTATAGTTTGCCTCCCTATATCTGTCAGATTTAAATATATATCTATAGCATTGAATTGTTTATCAGTAAATAAAATTATGATAATATTTTATTGTCGTAGGGAGTGAACATATGTGAGGACTTTCCTGAGGGTCTATTAAGTAGAAATAAATAAGAAATCTATCGCAAGATTTGAGTCAATTTGACCAACTATTGGAAGGCGATTCTCATAAAATCATTTAAAAACGTAGCTTAATGCCTTTGTACGTGCCTGTGTAATAATTACCTAGCTATTTACTTTCTTACTCCTTTGCTACGTCGAGACAAGTCATACGAGTTTAACTCGAAGAGTTTACCTCATCATTGGATAGTGCCTCTTACCACTTTCTGGCTTCATCATTTTGCCCTGTTTTTGCCTAAGAACTAATTTATTTAGCTCATAGTCGTATCTCGTTAGATAATAATCTTGAGCCTATAAAATCTCATCTCGATAATTCAATGTTTTGAAGAATTCTATGTTATTCAGTTTCTATGGTAAAATTCTAATCAAACTTTCGTGGTAATATATGTTTCCTACCAAAAAAAATCATTTTAATTAGTTGATAAATACCGAAGAAGGCAACACATACAAAACATACGGTGGAATTGAGAACCTGTTCCTTTTTCAAGTCGGTGGAAACAACCAATTTTTATTCATATAGTAGTATCATTTCGTGCCGTAATGTTTTGAGGTTAAACATTTTCCATTCCTTATTTAATATCTATGAAAAATTATACAAAATACCCTAATAATAACCATTATTTTACAGTAAAAAGATAACGAGGTTACCAATAAAGACGCAAAATTACGAAAAGGCAAAATGTAAAACAAATATTGAAATCATAAACATTTTATTGCACTTGTAACAACATCTCTAACCCTATCTTGTAACGCAATCAAAATCTTGCTAGAAACAACGGTACAATAAAAGTAACTACATTACAATAAAACTAACTCCAAATCCCTAACAAATACACAACACGTTCTAACAACATGTGGATAAGGAACTAATCAAATGTCTTAGTTATTAGGTTCGAGTTTATTTCCTTCTCATGATTATGAGACTTCCGCAATTAAACTATCTCCCTTAATAATACTTATCATAAAATTCATTGTTACCTTTGGGATCAACATTGGAAAGCTTAACTAGAAATACTTACCAGTAATACTTGTGTGTTTGTTTAAGAGAATTAACGAGAATCTCTTCGGTAGTCGTTCAATTAAAGTTAATTCTCTTCGGTATAAATTATAAAAGCTTCATATTCATATTATAGCAAGGCGAAACAGTACCAGAAGATTATAAAGATTAACAACATCATCTCGGGACATTTTAGACCAGAGAATGGGGTCAGATAAATATTTATTTGGTCTTCAATTCTTTTTAATATCTATGGTTAACTTATAATGAGAAATGTTTTATAAAGATGGGGAGGGGTGAGGTACAAGCAATCTCAGATACGCGAACGTAGTAACCACACTCTATGCTACACTGAAGAAAGAGCTTGGTGGAATTATTACGCAGAGTAAATTACAAGAATTGACTATTTGGTCTCACTAACAATAAATTGGATACAAAAATCATAATTATCAAAAGAACAGGCCAATCCTCTAGCAATGGAGAATTCTTTATCTCGGAAAATATTGACTTACGAGAAATCAAGTGACCAACCCGGATAGCCAAGATTGAAATGATTCAACTGAAATGTCTGAAAAAGGACAGGTAGATCTCCAAAATTAAAAAATGAAGCTGGTGCGAACTCTAGTTTTCTCTATATTTCTCTACGGCGCGGAATCGTGTACAATCCGGTCAATGGAAGAAAGAAGATTCAGATCTTTTAGTGCAAGAGAAGGATGCTTCGCGCGCAATGGCCTACCAAAAGAATTAGGAAGTCTATCTAAATACTAAAACTGGACTTACGATATTTGTTACTAAAGGATCGTCAGTTACTTTGGTCACATTGCCCGCCGGCACCCAAATAACCTCGGTAGAATGGTTTTGATGAGCAAAGTAGAGAGAAAGTGAGCCCATAGCCGATTCTCTAGCCGTTGGTGTGAACAAGTAACCGATGTTACTGGTCTTCCTGTAGCAACTTCCCTTAGAAAGCTGAAAATGGGATAAAGTGGATGAAGTTGGAATAAAGTCACGAATGCCTTTCAAGAACACGACTTTCAGAGATGAAAGAGATAAACGAGCAGAAGAGTTATAGAGATATTTGTAATATATATAATTTTAGAGATATTTGTAATATATAATATATTTGCATATAAGATATTTGTAATATAATTAAGTTACTTTAATAAAAATTTGCTTCTTTAATATGAACTCAAATACAGTGAATATTTAAGTAAATGTGATTTAAACAGTACAGAATGCCAAGTGTAATTTTATCGTGATTCTTAATATTTGCTATATCTAATTTTATTCTAATTTATTATATATATATATATATATATATATATATATGTGTGTGTGTGTGTGTGTGTGTTATACGCCTAGTAGTGAACTGAAACACTGTGTGTTATACGCCTAGTAGTGAACTGAACTGAAAAAGGCTGTTGATATTGTTTAGATCGTATATTTTAGATCATATTATAAATTGAAAATCGTTCCACATGCATCGGAGAGAGCTGTGCTCAGAGTATCTATGAAGGATAAAATGCCAAATGAGGAAAAGCACTTATAGAATACTTCTCGTATTCGACATAACGCTTAACGTCAGCACATGAAGTGGCAATGAGTAGGTTATATTTGTCGAAGAAGTGATAACAGACATGGTAGAAGTTATCGAATGGAAATCACGAAACTAAAAGTGTTTAAGCACCCCCAAACCAAGTGAAATGGTGACTTAAAAAAGTTGGCGGAAAGCGGTTGTACGGAGAAAGCGGATGACCATATTGAAAAGAGCCTGCATCTACTATTGGACACAGAATTTTTATGATACCGTATTGCTGAAATTTCATAAATTTACATAGTTCTGAATATATTGCTATATAACATGCTATTTGTTTATCAAAATATTTCTCATTATCAAATTAAGTAAACCACTTTCCATTTTTACTAATGTGTATTACGTAATTGTAGAAATACTTAAATTATCATAAAAGTGGTATTGGTTCAATCCGGTCTTAGACTAGAAATTAAATTTTTAAAAGTACTATAATTTCCATCACCATTTTAAGTAAGTATGAAACTTGTCGCACCGAAATGTTGGCTTCAGAAATTACCGTTCAGGTTTCTTTAATTGTAATTAATTCTATCAAAACTAGATACTATTTACATAGCAATAACTTGTAACATAAAACTTACCAATATGTACCAATTTAACAATATTTATGCACTTTAGGAGTATTATTAATTTTATAAAATAATTATTGAAATGTAGATTTTTGGTGTGAAAAAGTTAACTATAACATTTTACTTAAAGAGTCCTAGTGCTAGAAGTTGCATATGCATATGAGTGTGCATGAGCGTGTGCTTGTGCATGTGCGTGTGTATATATATATGTATATATATATATATATATATATATATATATATATATATATATATGTATATGTATATATAAATATGTATATATATATATATATATGTGTGTATATATATATATATATATATATATATATATATATATATATATATATACACATTTACATGGTGATAAAAATATTATTTAAATATCACCAGGTTTTATGTCCGTGAAAGATAAAGAGGCGATATATAAAAGTTGTGAAAAATTAATATGTTCAAATATATTAATGGAATACCACTTACAAACGACTAAATTTTCTAAAATATCTCAACGTGAAAGGAATCCTGATTGTGCGAGTTTTACTTCTACTAGACAGGTGATTCTTTTCTTTTGAGGTGGGAAAATGCAATTATTATATAGTTTTACTTCTATCTGAAATTTACGGAGGAACACTTGAATTATTGTGCAAGTTCACATTGTATTTATATTGTACCCTTTTTTATGTAGAAATATGTCAACACGAGTTTTGTGTTTATGTTGTGGTAAAGATATTTTTAAATACTTATCATGGTAATATGACGTTTTAAAGCCACACAGTCATCCCCCAAATTTAAATTTTAACACAAACTTGAAAATCAAAGCAGCACAATCAATTAATATCACAAAACAAAACACACAAATTATAAACATTTCACTTAACATAAAATTATATTTTCTTGTTTGTGAGTAATAGTTATCCGTGTGTATTTAATCACTTTTAAATTTCAATATTAATAAACTTTTAAAACATAGAATTCCACAATTCGAATTTCGAATTATTTGTTCTAGATTCTTAAAATTCCTTTTTTAAGTGGCACGGAGAGCGAACTTTTAAGGTCGACCCAAAAATAGGATAGTTACATATTATAGTAACAGGCATATACAGAACAGTTACAGAAGCAAGTAAATTCAAATATGTTTTAGAAAAAGACAAAGCGTTTATGATGTGATGACAAGGCTACTTGCGCATGCGCTTTATCCTATATAGTAATGAGATATTCCACTGGGTATGCAAACTTAAAAGAGGGTCGTTATCTATCAATTTAATATAAAGTTTAAATAAATTATCCCCATTATTTACTAGGCGAGGACTGTTCCACCGACACGACGGACAAACCACATTTAGAAATTAAGAATAATGCAATTTAATACAGGTGCTATCATTTTATTAGATTTCTTTAAAAAAAAATAAATATGAAATAAATGTAAGTGCATGACGACATTTCGATTCTAACTGTAAATGACATTCGCTTCAGTTCATCGCTCACATCACATTAATTTTCCTAGAATACTTACCAGTAATACTTTTGTGTTTGTTTAGCAATAAAATGCTTTAATAATTTACTTTATTAATCATTAAATATCTTAAATGCTTCAATAAGTGTTTGTTGAAGCATTTAAGATATTTAATGATTAATAAAGGAGCCAAGGATTAATTAATAGTAATCTATTAATTAATCCTTGGCTCCTTTTCCAATTCACGGATCGTTTATTTTCCAATGTATGATAATTACATATAAACGATAATTAAATATAAACGCCGTCATACATTCGTACATAATTATTATAGACGCTCTCAGTTAGGAAAAAAACATTTTTATTTCTAATGTTTGTAAACGTCCCCTTTTTTTATTTGCCAAATACTTCTGTCACATTTTGGAAATATTCTTCAAATAAACGTAACATTCATAATTTTCTCTTTATTCTATTATATTTATATATGTAAAGTTATTATATTAAATTTTAAATGATCCATAAAATATTCTGAGAGCAGGTACTTTAATGTAAATTTACGACCGTTTAGTGACAGAATATTTGCCGCATGAAGACGTAACTGTCACTGCACATTATGAGCGAGAATTTCAGTGCTTTTATGACATTTGCATCCACACTTTTAGTGTCATAAACTACGAGACGAGGTCTTCGACGAGGTCATAAACCATGAGACGAGGTACATCATAAAAATGTAAAAAATGTAATTACGTTCTTTTCCCTTTCCTATCACTATTAATAAGTCAGAATTCATAGCATGTTAAGTGAAAATTAGTAGAAATATGGAATGATTTAAAATAAATATCCTTGTATTACAGTTGCTGATATAATATGAGTTTCGAATAAAGTTTATTTTATTCCAAATTTAGCTGTGAATAAATTGATTGGTTCATTTTGGATATCAAAGGAAACTTTTTTTAATTGGTGGCAGGAAAAGATAAAATTATTTATTTCTTACTAACCATTGTCAACTTATAAAGCTGATATGTTATAATTTAAAGTTAGAAAGCTTAGGAATAAGGGTTTGGTGCGTAATATGTATAATCATTTACAAAGGAATTTAATTTTACTTTTTTAAAGACTGGCACGTAATAATTGAAAATGTTAAGATGCCTTTGAAAATTAATTCCCTCATCATTTTTTTAAGTTTTTAAGTTTCAAAGGTATCAATAAATCTAACTGCAAAAAAAATTAGCTTACTTTGGATCAACAACTCTGGTATTTTGAATTTAAAGAAAATGGTATCGTAATATTTCAAATACAATTATATTGAATACTTAGTACACCTAAAGTATAGATGGTGTCGTTGGATAAATCGTCAGTCGGAGAATAAAATTAAACTGTTGGGATTTTTCTGTTACCTCTCCATCAAACATTAAGAAAATTTGGACTTTTATTCTTTTTTTGACGAAACAGTGGATTCGTTAAATCTAATAAATGTAATTGTATAAATTTCTTGGCTAGGCGAAAATATATGTTATCGAACTTGAATGTAACGTATTTTTTTTTATTTTTTTTATTTCACATCCACTTATAATTACAACCCTTTTACCTAGTCTTTATAATATTTTCATGTAAGATTAATTTCTTACCAATAAATTACATGAAATATAAGTAATATAAAAGGCCTTTTCAAGCATACAAGAAGTTAAAAACAGGCCAATATTTATCGAATAAATCGGCGTGGCATCAATATAAATACATAGTAATTATTATCATTATTTATCTAGATCAAAAACGCCAGAAGAAATTAGCAGAGAAGAGTAATCACTCATTTCTTAAAATATATTTATTGAAGTGAAAATTGTGTCCCATTTCTGAGATAGTAAACGCAACTGAGCCGCGGGTCGGTAACGTTTAATCGGGTAAACTCGGCTCTCTTCGGTATCCG
This sequence comes from Druceiella hillmani, assembly GCA_039881145.1. NCBI lineage: Eukaryota > Metazoa > Arthropoda > Insecta > Lepidoptera > Hepialidae > Druceiella > Druceiella hillmani. The sequence goes on from JAYKKI010000016.1 coordinate 3,046,447, forward strand.
AAAAGTGAATTACTTTTTTATGCACACTATGCACACTTCTTATAAACGTTAAGTCAACTAATTTTTAGGCGCATATTGCTTCTTTTCCAAATATATAATTAAATTTTAATCTAAAATATTTATATCACATTTAATTTTCGATTAACCTATTGTTTCATTCTTACGGATAAACTCGGCTCTCGTCGGCATCAGTCAAGCGAATTCAGTACGGAGTGCAGCGTTTCAATAATTACAGTGTATTTTTTATTCGTATTTTATTTGTGTATAATTTAATGTAATACCCGTGTGTAAGTAACACACGGGTATTACATTAAATTTCTAAAAAAATAATTGCTCCTGATTCGTCGAACTAATATTCATCATATAACACCAATGTAATTTTTGTTATATATATATATATATATATATATATATATATATATATATATATATATATATATATATATATATATCATAATGTCCGCCAGCAACCAAACAATTAAATGGTTAAAATGGTTTTGATGGGCAAGGTAGGAGGAAAGTATCCCCATAGCCTATTATCTCGCCATTGGTGTGAACATGTAACCGATATTACTGGTCTTCTTGTAGCAACTACCCTCAGAAAGCTAAAAACGAGATAAAGTGGAGGAGGTTGGAATAAATTCACGAATGCTTTTCGATAACATGACTTTCAGAAATAAAAAAGATGAACAATCAGAAGAGAATAAATGTAATATAATTAATTCTCTTTATTTTCGATTCTCAACGGCCATTCTCAACGGCCGCCCTAAAAAATTTCCTCAAATCCCTTTTATTCAAAGCTCAGGTTTCTGATACATAATCCATAAAATGAAAGCATATTAAATAAAAAAATTATGATAATTGAATTTTTGGTATTAAAAATCTACTTTTCATCGTGCTCTTATTTAAATATTTGTTATCGGTAGTCCCGTCCCAACGTACTCCTATCTGATTTTGTTTTTAAAAAAAAAAGATGGTTTTGGATAGGTCTCATGTTCAACTACGTCCTAAAGATGGATTTTGGCTGTGTCCTGATGAGATTATCCGTTTTTTTGGGAAATTGAAGACTAAGTATTTTAGTCACAAATGGTGATGGAGCCAAAAGGCGGTGATTGAACTCCTCAATGGCAAAGAATTTATGACGTGAGTTTAAACTCTTTTGACATTTATTTTAAACTGTTTTTTGACCATAAATAGTGCCAGACTCCAGGAACTGATAATTCCCGTGGAGGGTTCTTATAGATTTTGGGTTTATTTGACTTATCTGATGGAAAACTACTAGGTTCTGATGACGGCGTCGGCTGATGGTGGTGGAAATATCTTTGGGTCGAGAAGTAAACCTATGTATTCGGATTTGTTTGCCTTGATTTGATATAAGTAAGAATGCAGCAGAAAAATATGTAAGTCTATCTACAGGCATTATTCAAAGGCATGAAATAACTATTAAGTCTCAAAATAGATGGATAAGTATGTACAAGTATATAAAAAGACATGAAGCAACCATGATACTAATGGGTATGTAGGTAAGTATGTACAAATTTACTTACAAAGGCGTAAAGAATTGATTAAAGTGACGTTGAAGAGAAATATTATTGATACGTCCATAGGTATGTGTGTATGCATACATATATATATAAATTGATGTACATATATATATATATATATATATATATATATATATATATATATATATATATATATGTGTATATATATATATGTGTGTATATATATATTTATATGAATATATCTATGTTTACTATATGTCACATATGTTCAGTTTCAAAAACAATATTTTAGCAAAAAGAAATTAACTTACTTTAAATAAGTAGGGACTAAGAAACGCACTGAAAATTAACAAATAATAAGAATTTAAGGATCTATTTGATAATTTTAAAACATTTTTTTCTGAAGACAAATAAATGTGCGTTATAAAACATTATTAAATATTTTTGAAAACTTTGAAATTTGACATATCACGTCAAATATGGTGCTTATACGTACACGAATAGGTGTGCGTTCCATATTAGGCATTGCAAAAATTATGAATTTAGTCGTATTTTGAAACAACATGACATTGCAAAAATTTCAACTAAATATTAGTGTTTTATTAATTTATAATTTTTAATGAGTTCTTCCTTCAGTAGTTATTTGAAATCTTTTAAATTTTTTGTAAAAAAATGTTATACTTAAGCAAATTCCTGAATCAGTTTAGATTTTTTAATGTAGCAACGTTGACAAGTTTTGACATAATTTTCTATAGAATAATGCTCAATTACGTAACCATAGTTAGTGGCCAATTTTATTTCTTTTTTATATTATACATTTCTGAAAGAATTATACATTTCTGAAAGTTGAAATTTGCTTATTTAATGTGAACTAAAATACAATAAATATTTAAGTAAATGTGACTTAAAAAGTAGAGAATGCCAAATGTATATTATATCGTGATTCCTAATGTTTGCTACATTGAATTTTATTGTAATTTATTCACAAGAGGTGGCATATTTCGTCTTCGCCGTAATATTTTCTATTGATCTTGGTTGGGTGCACCACGAGGACCAGGGTTTTTCCTTTTTTTTCCTTCCCGGACGCACATCGAGAGAAGCTAGGGTGGTATTCAAAATTACGTAGCTAAAATGCTACAAGCCAGTGATAGAAATAGTGCACTGGAGCGAGAAACAATATACGGCAATCACCAAACCATCTAGCGTAGTAGATATGGCCATTACCTTCAATAATATGAACATTGGAGGGTTATATGCCTAGTAGTGAATTGAAACAAGCTGTTGATATTGTTAAGATTCGTATATTTTATTATAAATTGAAAATCGTTCCACAAGCATCGGAGAGAGCTATGCTCGAAGTATCTATGAAGGATAAAATGCCAAATGACGAAAAACACTAGAATACTTCTCGTATTTGCCATAACACTTAACGTCAGCACATGCAGTGGCAATGAGTAGGTTATATTTATCGGAGAAGTGATAACAGATGGGGTACAAGTTATCGAATGGAAATCACGAAACTAAAAGTGTTTAAGCACCCCCAAACCAAGTGAAATGGTGACTTAAAAAAGTTGGCGGAAAGCGGTTGTACGGAGAAAGCGGATGACCATATTGAAAAGAGCCTGCATCTACTATTGGACACAGAATTTTTATGATACCGTATTGCTGAATTTCATAAATTTACATAGTTCTGAATATATCGCTATGTAACATGCTATTTGTTTATCAAAATATTTCTCATTATCAAATTAAGTAAACCACTTCCCATTTTTACTATTGATATTACGTAATTGTAGAAATACTTAAATTGTCATAAAAGAAAATGCAGTTATTATATAGTTTTACTACTTTCTGAAATTTACGGTGGGACACTTGAAATATTGTGCAAGTTCACGTTCTATTTACGCTAAACCCTTTTTGATGTAGAAATATATCAATACGAACTTTGTGTTTATGTTGTGGTAAAGATATTTTCAAATACTTATTATGGTAATATGACGTTTGCCACACAGTCATTCCCCAAATTTCAATTTCAAAATAAACTAGAAAATGAAAGTAGCATATAATCAATAAATATTACAAAAGAAAACACACAAATTATAAACATTTCACTTAACATCAAATTATATTTTCTAGTTTGTGAGTAATAGTTATCCGTGTGTATTTAATCACTTTTAAATTTCAATATTAATAAACTTTTAAAACATAGAATTCCACAATTCAAATTTCGAATTATTTGTTCTAGATTCTTAAAATTACTTTTTTAAGTGGCGGGGAGAGCGAACTTTTAAGGTCGACCCAAAAAATAGGACAGTTACATATTATAGTAACAGGCATATACAGAACAGTTACAGAAGCAAGTAAATTCAAATATGTTTTAGAAAAAGAGAAAGCGTTTATGATATAATGACAAGGCTACTTGCGCATGCGCTTTGTTCTATATAGTAATAAGATATTCCACTTGGTACGCAAACCTTAAGCGCAATACACACATAGAGCGGGTGCGGGTCGGGCGCGGGTCCCACGCGTGAGACCCGCTCTTCGTTGACTTCACACACAACAAGGCGCGGGTGATCGACGGGTCGGGTCGGGCGCGACGCGAGCATCCATGATTCCATGCTAGTACAGCGGTGGCGATCGTCACGAGCAGTGCGATTGAAAATGTCAGCGGATTCGGATGAAGAGTTATTATTTCTTCTGGTTTTGAAAAGAAGATTACGGAAACGAAAAAGGATTTGGGTTAATGAAATAATTAAAAAAAGACTGCAATATGGAGAATATCATCGTCTGTGTAGAGAATTAGAAACGTACTAAGATCGCTTTTACAAGTATTTCCACATGTCAAAGACAAGTTTTGAAGAATTACATGATATACTGAGAACAAGAATATTTAAACTCGATACAAATTGGAGGCCAGCTATATCTACAAGAGAAAAACTCGCAGTTTGTTTAAAGTAAGTAAGCTTTCATTTATTATATAATCAGAACTTTTTATAATTATAAAGCATAAATAACTAAGCAGAAACAGTTAGATTTCTTAAAATAGATAATTGCATTAAGTTGAAGGCACATTTGGTGACATGTAATCAAAGTGAATGATTGTACATTGTGCATAATATATTCACTCAGATCATTCAGATAATGCATATGCATTTCCTGAATGAATAGAGTAAATATTCAAGAGATTATAAACTGTTGCATTCGATAAGTCTTGTGGCGTTTTGTCTATCTGTTCTACATTTCCGTGAACAAATGAATTAACAGATGCTGTGCTAGCATCTTCAGGATTTATATTATCTGATATTGATGACATCACAGAATAAGCTGGTGATTGATGGACACTGTCAATCGGCATTTCGCTTAGCTCTGCATCGGAAAACAGCTTAGCTTAATCAACTTTAAGCATAGCTTGTTTCCGCTGCGATAATTTTTTAAATGTTTGTGCGTAGCTTAAAAACAAGTAGTCGACATCGTCATGCCTTGATGTTTCTTTTTTTTCCAAGTAGGTTTTTATCATTTCGTCGACATCTGACTCATATGGCTCTTTAGTTCTTTTCTTGGACCGTCGGGATGTTTCGATTGGTTCGTTCGATTGGGGTAAAAAAGTCGATATAGCATTTGAAGTTTCGAAGGATTCATTCTCGCCGAACGACATCGTCCCTGCGCTATCCGAATTTTCTATGGTTGGAGTTGGTCGGTCCCCAGAAACGTTGGATGTAGTTTCTCTGGGATTAATAACACTGTCTAAAAACGATAGTTGCCCTGACCATAAGAAATTTATAATTTTTTTTTCGCTCCCGGTGGTTCCTTTTATTTGCTTTTTATATTTAATGTATCCATCCCTCATACTTTTCCACCTCCTTTTTATGGTATCACCTGCAAAGTAGAAAAATAATTTGGTTTTTTTCCAGATACCTAACGACTGGTGATTCGTATCAAAGTATAGGATTTTCCTATAGACTTGGAACCAGTACAGTTTCGAATATAGTAAAAGGGATGTAAAGCCGTATGGGAAGTACTGCAACCAATGTACATGCCTTCACCATCAGAAGACACTTGGAGACATTCGGAAGTCGGCTACAGAAAAATATGGAACTTTCCTAATTGCGTTGGTAGTATTGACGGCAAACATGGGAATATTAAATGTCCCGATAACAGTGGTTCAAATTATTATTGTTACAAAAATATATTTTCAATAGTTTAACTGGCCATAGCAGATCCGTTTTATCAGTTTACCATGGTCGATATCGGGAGCTATGGGCGCCATAGCGACAGCGCAATTTTTGAAAATTCAAGATTTTATCAAGACTATATTTGTGATAACATGTTATTGTCTCCTAAACCGTTACCAGGCACAGATGATCCTGTTCCCCATGTATTAATAGGGGATGAAGGATTTGGACTCAAAACTTATTTAATGGGACCCTTTCCGAGGGCCACAACGCTACACAATACGCGAAAAACAAACTTTAATTATAGACTATGCCGTGCAAGGCGTGTTGTCGAAAATGCTTTTGGGATATTAACACACAAATGGCGAGTATTTAGAAGACCAATGGAATGTAAAGTTGAAACTGCAATAGATGTAGTTAAAGCTGCAACCTGTTTGCATAACTACATCATTGTCAAACGGGGTAATAATGACATAGATTTTTCCCAAGACACGATGGCGACGGCGGCGGTTACTCCAAGAGGATTAGCATCGATAAACCCCACAAACAGACGGTCAACAAATGAATCTTTCCAAATTAGAGAAAAATTTGTTAATTATTTTGATACTAATAACTAAATAAAAATAAAGGACTTACTTGTTTCATTTAAATGCTCTGAGATCTGCTGCCATAGCTTAGCTTTCAAAACAGCGTTTTTATAGTTTTTGTCGCTCGGCTCATACAGACAACTATGTTTACGTACACATTCGATTATTTTTTCATTAATATCCATGATAATTACACACTATTTTTTGTAAATATTTACAATATAATACGACGACACGCGCAGCGCACGACCCGCGCACGCGTCTGTGTGAATGCTTGTCGAAGAGTACGTATATTACGACGAATAGAACGACGTTACACCCGCTCGCGACCCGCTCACCCGCGCGCTGTTTGTAATGGCGGACGGCGGACGCGGCCCCGCTCGTCACCCGACCCGCGCCCGACCCGCGCATGCTTTTCAATGTGATGTCTTCCATATAAATACAAGCAAACAGAGCCGTCGTACGCCCGACCCGACCCGCGCCCGACCCGCACCCGCTCTTTGTGTGTATTGCGCTTAAAAGAGGGTCGTTATCTATCAATTTAATATAAAGTTAACTAAATTATCCCCATTATTTACTAGGAGAGGACTGTTCCACCGACACGACGGACAAACCACGTTTATAAATTAAGAATAATGCAATTTAATGCAGGTGCTGTCATTTTATTAGATTTCTTTAAAAAAAATAAATATGAAGTAAATGTAAGTGCATGACGACATGTCGATTCTAACTGCAAAACAACATTCGCTTCAGTTTATCGCTCACAACACATTAATTTCCTAGAACACATTAATTTTACCAGTAATACTTGTGTGTTTGTTTAGCAATAAAATGCTTTAATAATTTACTTTGAAATGAAATGAAAAATTCATTAAATATCTTAAATGCTTCAATAAGTGTTTGTTATTACTATTAATTAATCCTTGGCTCCTTTTCCAATTCACGGATCGCTTATTTTCCAATGTATGATAAATACAAATAAACGATAATTAAATATAAACGGCGTCATATATTCCTACATAATTATTATAGACGCTCTCAGTTAAGAAAAAAACATTTTTATTTCTAATGTTTGTAAACGTCCTCTTTTTTTAATTTGCCAAATACTTCTGTCACATTTTGGAAATATTCTTCAAATAAACGTAACATTCATAATTTTCTCTTTATTCTATTATATTTATATATGTAAAGTTATTATATTATATTTTAAATGATCCATAAAATATTCTGAGAGCAGGTACTTTAATCTAAATTTACGACCGTTTAGTGACAGAATATTTGCCGCATGAAGACGTAACTGTCACTGCATATTATGAGCGAGAATTTCAGTGCTTTTATGACATTTGCATCCACACTTTCAGTGTCATAAACTAGCAGACAAGGTCTTCGACGAGGTCATAAACCACGAGACGAGGTACATCACAAAAATTTTAAAAATGTAATTACGTTTTTTTCCCTTTCTTATCACTATTAATAAGTCAGAATTCATAGCGTGTTATCGAGTGAAAATAAGTTGAAATATGGAATGATTTAAAATAAATATCCTTGTATTATAGTAGCTGATATAATATGAGTTTCGAATAAAGTTTATTTTGTTCTAAATTTAGCTGCGAATAAATTGATTGGTTGGTTATATCAAAGGAAACTTTTTTAATTGGTGGCAGGGAAAGATAAAATGATTTGTTTCTTACTAACCATTGTCAACTTACAAAGCTGATATGTTATAATTTAAAGTTAGAAAGCCCAAGAATAAGGGTTTGGTGCGTAATATGTATAATCATTTACAAACGAATTTAATTGTACTTAAAGACTGGCACGTAATAATTGAAAATGTTAAAAAGATGCCTTTGAAAATTAATTCCCACATAATTTTTTTAAATTTTTCGGTTTCAAAGGTATCAATATATCTACTCTGGTATTTTGAATTTAAAGAAAATGGTATCATAATATTTGAAATACAATTATATTGAATACATAGTATACCTAAAGTATAGGTGGTGTCGTTGGATAAATCGTCAGTCGGAGAATAAAATTAAATTGTTAGGATTTTTCTGTTACCTCTCCATCAAACATTAAGAAAATTCGGACTTTTGTTCTTTATTTGACGAAACAGTGAATTCGTTAAATCTAATAAATGTAATTGTATAAATTTCTTTGCTCGGCGAAAATATCGAACTTGAATCCAACGTATTTTTTTATTTTTTTTATTTCACATCCACTTATAATTACAACCTTTTCACCTCATCTTTATAATATTTTCATGTAAGATTAATTTCTTACCAATAAATTACATGAAATATAAGTAAAACAAAAGGCCTTTTCAAGCATACAAGAAGTTAAAAACAGGCCAATATTTATTGAAAAAATCGGCGTGGCATCAATATAAATACATAATAATTATTATCATTATTTATTTAGATCAAAAACCACAGAAGAAATTCGCAGAGAAGTGTAATCACTCATTCCTTAAAATATATTTATTGAAGTGAAAATTGTGCCCCATTTCTGAGATAGTAAACGAAACTGAGCCGCGGGTCGGTAACGTTGAATTGGGTAAAATCGGCTCCCTTCGGAATCCGAAAAGTGAATTACTTTTTTATGTACACTACGTACACTTCTTATAAACGTCAAGTCAACTAATTTTTAGGCGCATACTGCTTCTTTTATAAATATATAATTAAATTTTAATCTAAAATATTTATACTTCATTTCAGTTTCCTCGGAAAACTAAAGTAAATGTTAGTCATAAACTCGGCTCTTTTCGGCATTAGTCAAGCGAATTCAGTACGGAGTGCAACGTTTCAATAATTACTGTGCATTTTTTATTCGTATTTTATTTGTGTATAATTTAATGTAATACCCGTGTGTTATTTTATTCTAAAAAAATAATCTCACATTGTTCCTGATTCGTCGAACTAATATCCATCAAATAACACCAATGTAATTATATATATATATATATATATATATATATATATATATATATATACTACTTCTATCGTGTGGTCGTAAGCACATACCAGAATTTTTTTCCTATTTCGTCAGAGATGAATAAAATATAACCAAAGTATTAGTTCTGTAAATTACCTATTTCCTTTGACAGTAAGGGACAGCATCAATAGACGTACGGACATTTAATAAAACTTGCGGCAGTGTTTATATAATATAATAAAATCAAGGGTAGTTGCCGGTAACAAAGAAACATTTTGTAGGCATTTTTGATTGTATATTTATACCATAAACAAAATATACCAAGGGGAATAATACAACTGAAAATAAATAGTTGCGTTAAATTATCCAAAAACTCGATTTTCAATTGACGAAACAAACAGGGCGCCATGTAGTACTGTCTTAATTAGCAATTTATTTTATCGTGCAACTTTATGTACCTATTTAGAAATACGCTAACTATATAATAGAAATCAGATACATCAAGCATTACAACACAATATGAATAGTGCTGTTGAAAATATTGCATCAAATTTGAAAGAAACTTATGTTTTTTATCATATAAACTGTTATTGAAAGCAATTATACGATAAAAACATTGTATCGTATAAATTGTTATTGAAAGCAAAATTTATGGAGTTGTTAAACATGCTAGAAATCTGGAGTTGGTTAACATGCTAGAGGCTATTTATATTATCATTTAAAATTGAGATAATGAACGTTATAATATTTAACAAAAATAACGTCCTACGTCCATTTATTATTTAGCTAAAAAACTTTACAAAGATTTATTCGAGAATTACAGATTTACACCTAGTTTTAAGTTATTACTAGTATCATTAGATTTAGATCATAGTCATATCACAATTAATATATCAGAAATTATAATCGATTTTTACAATAGTAAAACTGTATTTACATTCAAGATGCGATTATTTAATGTTCAAGAATTTATTTATCTAGATATATTAATCAGAAACCTATGTCATAACCTACCATTGCCCATATATATTCATATATTTCAATAAATATATTGGTGTTGCTAGAGATAGTACTATTTTTTTAACTGCTATTATTTAAGATATTCTAAAATGATCAACAATAAATTCTATTTATGTGATATGACTAACATTTACTTTAGTTCTGCTAGCCCAACTCATGAAGCTGAAATGCTTTCTAAGGTTGTTACCTCTATTTGAAAGCAGGGTGAAACTAAATTTCTTTACGGAAATTTGGATATTTAGCAACAATTAGAAGACGGCAAATAGATTTCTATAATTTTTCTAAAAGCAAAATTTCAATAGCTCGCCTAAAGAAAATGTTTAGGAAAATGATATTATGAAAACGAGTGTACTCGATATACCGTCTGAATGTACTGGGTATTTTAAGAAACAGAGTTACTTGCCAAATCTTATATCCAAATGAAAACAAACTCAGTGAAGTTAAGTTTTAACATGAAAAATATAAATCTTTCATTGCAATACATTAAAATCCGAGGACCTTAAATTTGATGCATCAGCCGTAAAGTTAAAAAAATATTAACTTAAACTCTTTTCAAGAAAATAACAGAATATTTAAGGCAATTGCAAATACAGGAGACACAGTGGGTATACCTCACGTTTGAGAATAGACATATTTATGAAATCACAAATAATATGGACTAAATAGTTAAACCTCATGTCTTAGAAAAATTAATTGATATAGACGCAGTAAATTTTCCGGTACCGACAACTTGAATAAGAATTTCCCTGACATACACTTAAAAAATGGTGTAAGTTTACTTTCAATGGGGGAGCTGTTACACCCCGCACTTCCTAGCAATAATGCTTACACGGCACCGCTCACATGATTCTCATGTTTATGTGGTATATTAATATTGTAAGATTAATATGGTACGGTCTAACGTGGTAAGGGCTCCTAGAACATCACCTTACCATGACGAAGCTCTATCCCCAGGCTCGTCAGCAAACTTCGCTCCCAGTTGCCTCAGCACTTCTTAACCTTTTAAAACCCTAGATGGAAGTACCGCAGGATTCATAAAAGTGCAGTTCAAATATATAGTAATAAAGATAATAATTATCTTGTAATCATTTTGAAAGTTAATAAATTATAATTATGGGACGTTCATTAATTACGTGAGGCGATTTTGGCGATTTGTCTTTATTGTTTAAAAATCATAATTTCCCTGATTATTTTTATTTAAGACTACCAAGAACGTAGTCTAGAATCTCAGTGAGAAAATCTAACAATAGAATACTTAAATGGGAACTACTAAAATTCGTAAAAGAATATTCATTCTAATTCTGTCCACGGCGACTCATATATGGTGTCAAAAGTTATTTTCGTTAAAACCATCTGCTCCTTGAACCTCGCTCTGATATAACCATTGTCGCTTGTACACAGAAGCTCAGTAGCTCAATATGTGGCCATCCGTAAGAGTGGCACTTTGCGCGTTGGTGCAGCTGGTGTACTGTGGACTATACGCCAGTGCTCTGCAGCTCTTGAAATGGATGAAAAGTTGATACCCATGTACTGCAGCATCTTTTCTCTATATCGCTACCTACACTTGGACAATAGAAGTCATAGGGCATGCTGATGAAGGCGTGTAAAAGTTGAATCGGTAGGCAGTGGCGAATCAAGAAAGGAGCAGATGACTTTCCGTCATGCTCTTCAGAGTCCGGGACTGTCAAATGTCCATCAACCTGAGTGGTGGGGTAAGGAGGTGACAGAAAACGGTCGTCAAGAATCATAGACAGAGCACTCCGGAATGGGCTACAACAGTAACGGTCATCGCATTTTACAATCTAAAACAATAATTAAAAACCATTTATTATTTTAATTCTAAATAAAAATGCATTTGTGGGCGCTCACGCTCATTAAAAAATTTCAGAAAAATATAAAAAAGCACGCATAAAATCGTAGTAAAAATAAAAGGTAAAGTACTGTGAAATTTTATGCTAAAAGAAAACAATACATTATCAAATGTAAACAAACGATCGCGTACCTGAAGTAAATATTGGCTCTCTCTAATGTGCTCTCCATACCATCCTTCGACTGCCAGGTCTGGAACGCTGGAAGTATGCTGGAGTCTATGTATTTAGCAACTACTTTATGTCCGTCAATGCACACTGCAGACCATATTTCAACCAAAATTTCCCCTGCCTTTTTGAAATTATCCTTTTCTAGACTATCATCTACTGTTCTGCTGCTGGAGTCAAGGTGTGTCCCAAGAGAGTCATGGCGAAGGACAACACCCGTTGGCTCTCGGCTCAGTAGAGCCACGTATGTCTCCGTTAAAAGCGCTTCTGCCAGGAGCATTAGACACAATGAATATTGCGTCCAGATCATATTTTTTTAAATGCTGTATGGCGTGTGCGATCACTTTGCGATATCGTCGGTTATCGTCGGGGCCGCCATTGCTTTCAATAATAAGAGCAAGCTTAATTTACCCGTCTTCGTTCTTCATAAAATTGTAAAAAAAGTTCAAGGGTTAAAAGAATGCCCAAGTCTTGAGCGTAACTATTTGCAGATAATTTGCGTGTGCCGCAACTGACGTGCTTTCTTGTGTTCGGTACCGTCAGCTTGCACGCAGTTTAGCAATCTTTTCCTTCATAATATCTTGTGCCGGAATGGAACGCACAGCGGATATTGTGGAGTTCGACGTGACTTCATCCTCATAGTCGTTGATCACAAGAGGCTGAGTTTTTCGTTTTGGGGCCCCTGTGGACCAAAGAACTTTTTGGTTTAAATAGAGAAAAAACAAAAAAAAACATCTCGCATAAAAAAAGAAGGTGAATACTAACCCACCGCTAGAGAATCTTGATTCCTTGGGTGCTGGTCAGTAGTCCTGTTCCGCGAATTCTACGTTTTGAACACTCTAATTACTCGTCCCAGCTTGAGCCGAAGCACCGTTGGAGGTCTTAGTATTTTCCAGAAATTAAAATGTCGCTATGAAGACGTGGGACTGACACATTAAGAAGATAGGTTGTATTTTTTTTTTGTGAGGCGAATATAGCGCTAAAAAAACTAATAGCGTTTTTCATAGAATGTGTGCAAAATAAAATAATGCATTTTTGTCACAAAAGTATGCGTAATGTACATATTAATATTCATATTAAAGCACGAGTTTTAAAAATGCATCTTTTACCCGCATTTCAAGGGGGAACGTTATCTGTGGAAAATGTTACATTGAAAATGTTAAATTGTTAATGCTCGTAATAAAAGTGAATTAAAATGTACATTAAAGCATATGTACTTACATATTTACTAACGTGATATTATACAAAATCGGCCTAAAAACACTCTTTCTAATTCGCTCACACGTTGTAGCTGCGTTTTAAGCATATCTCAAAAAAATTTCACCGCTGCGTTTTATTGTTGCCTATGCCGATTTATTTTAACAATGAAATTTATAAAAAAAGGCATCTAAATAACTAGTTTGGCATTGCCCCTCCGCATCACGATCTCGAGATGTCTTGTGTATAAAATAGAAAGAAAGGTTAAGAAATGACAGAGAAGACCGCACATTTATCTCCACTGCTTCTCTGAGGAGCTGTTCGATTTCATGCTGAACGTGGAGTACCAACTCTTCCTTTTTCGAGAATCAGACGTTTCTTTTCACGTAGCATCTTAATAAGCATGATAGCTCATTTTGAATGAGTGACAGCATTGACTGAGCCATCGAGTAAACAAAACTTTTACGGGCGTAAACGCAGCAGGTCGAGACTTGTCCTCATTTGTGCCACCGGGTTCGTATGTCGCAGGGTTCGTCGAGTCGCGCGTTTGGCTGGCCGTTGGAGAACAATCGAAGGTCTACTATGCTACTTTGTGGCGTTGTCATATTTAATCGCGGGTAATATTATTGTACAGGATTATTGATATTTTACGAGATGAGAAGGGGTGGGCCCTTCTTTCCAACGTGAAGTTGGATATGATTCTGTTCGATCCCTTCCCCCTTAAATACCTCACGTAATTAATGAACGCTCCCTTAAAGGATAAATTTCTTTTATTTTAATTACGTTTGGAAATCGTCATAACGTTATACTTCGTTTGTGAAGATTTTTTGTACAAACTGAAATAAGCTTTTAAAACGTATATTTGATAGTGAAAGTATACAGCAAATCTACCGAAGGAGTTTTTAGCACATCGCAGATATAATGTAGCATAAAAAAACACAAGTACTTCCAATTACAGAATTGGAAAGTTTAATCCAATTCTCAAAGAAATATTTATGAAAGTGAAATGACTCCAAATGCAAGTGTAAGTATCGTTGGTTTTTGGATTAAAAGAGAGTTTAGGGCATTTTTCCTTTTTTTTAAATAAGAAATGAAAAATATTTTTTAAAACGAAAACATAGTAATTTTAAAGTACTTTTATGGATACATAATTTACATATTTTTATTTTTAGATAATTTTTTAACTTTTTTGTAATCACTGCCAAAGTTTTCAGGTAATAACAAAAAGAGGTAAAATTTTGCATCGCATTTGAAAACTAAGAAATAAAGAAGAAAATGAAAGAAGCGTAGAAAGAAAGAAAAGTGTAAGGAGAAATGTACAAATAAAAGTTGGATGAAGTGGTTTGGCCGAAGGGACAAACTTTCAAAACATTCACTAACACGAAATTTTCTTTTTCACGCTTAGATTCCCAGCAGTCCCTAGATAAACAAAATTTAGACTAAAGAGTAAATTGTAGAAATGACTGGAAAGTTGCATACTATTTTCTTACCCTTGATGTCCAATACCTGTCAATCTATGCACCGAAAATTTTTAAACACCGTTAATTTTTTTCTATGATTTATTTTTTAACACTTTTTTCTGCCTCTATTTAACCTATTTTTCCAAAACCTAATTTCATACACGCGCAACTAAATTATGGATATAAAGATGAGATCTTTTTCTTTTTAAAGGTTAATTAATTTTTATTGATAAAAAATTACCTCGTTATAGGTAAATCATTTACAAGGGAATAATATCATCTTAATATTAGTCATCGTGATTTTAAAAAAAAACGTGTACAATTTACGTAAATTTTGACCAATTTAAACATATTTTATCATTCATATTTGGACACTGAAAAATATTATATCAACCGCATCATGTCCTCTCTTTCTTATTACATACTAGAAGAATCATATTTATTTCCTTACCACATATTGCATTACATCATTTCATAGAAAAACAACTCCATAAAAATGCCAAAACTATATCAACACTTATACAATTTATATTTTGCTCAAGTCCATAGACAGCAGAAGTGACTTCACGTATTAAATTGAACTCAATTATAACTCCTTTGGTTTCCTACTTTTACTATTTGATTTTCTTCTTCATCGAAAAGAAATGCTATTCTGAAGTTTATAGGACAAATTTCTCTACTGTTACCAATGTCATCTCGTGTACGTGAGGAATTAAAATAACTTTATTTAATATTATACAAAAAGTGCTTACCTCAAAACAAGACTTAATCACTTATTTACACAGTAGTTTATTAATAATTTCTCACTATTTTTGAACTCGGTATGTTTTCGTTCAACTTCTTCTATATTTGTAATTTCATTAATATTCTATTATATTATGTCATACTTTAAAATACAATAATTTAATAATAGGTATAAATGTATACACGAAATAAAACTTCATCAAAACATCGAAATGTCTGAATAATAAATTTGTACGTACGTACAAAATAAGAGTAAACTTTATTTTCTTATAACGTATAGTAACATAGAATCGTTGTTTTACGACAAATTAAAAAATAAAACAAACCTAGACTGATATATAATAATAACAGAAAATAAATTAACTTCAAATATCTTAAACAAACATAATGGTACAAAAATAGGAAGAGGATAAGTCAGCAATACAATCTTGAAAATAAGAAGCGAAGAAGAAATTTGACTTTTATAATAACAATCTCTACTTTCATTCAATGGGAAAACAATTAGTGCCTATATTGAATTGCGTTTAACTAAATATTTAGAGCGATGTTAACTAACCAAAAGGAATTTTTAAAAATTATCTTAAATGAGTTCAGACTACATGGTATTTAAAAATATTATAGTATTTAGTTAAGAAATTATTCAAATCATAAAAGTATGAAGTTGAAATTCATTTCTAAAATTTCTCATAATTGAATATCAAATACTGAATAAGATAAATATGAAAGAGTATTAATATTAGTTTTTGGTACTACCATTCCTTTTTAAATTTGCTTCACTTTTTTTAAAGCCCTAATTATTGTTTCAACACAGCATGAGATTCGCTCAAAAAAATAAATTGATTACCATTTTATTTTCAAGTCCACCTTCACAATTTTATAAAAGGCCACAAAAACCATTATCTCTACTGATATATAAAGGAAAAAAAGATCCGTTTTTATTTTTTGTTAACGATAATCTAGGAAGCCACACGTCCTGTTTCAAAAAATCATCCTTTGTTGAAAAGTTCACAATATTGTTGAAAACTGTAAACTCAAATATATCATTAAGTTATCGTTTTTAGAGTAGAGCAGCAATAAAACGGGAAAATTTTCTGGTTTGTTTTATTTATTCGCGCTTATGTCTAGAACCACAGGGCCTAGTTTAGATTTTTTTTTGTTAGAAAGTATTGGGAAGATTATAGTCTACATATAATTAGGCTAAGGGCTAAGCAGTGATAAATACATTAGGCAAACAACCGCAGACATTTAGTGATAGGAAAAATTTGGGTAAGTAAGGGGGGGGGCAAGGTAATTTACGGCGTTTTATCGTCATAAATTACTTTACGGTCTGTAGTAAATTACTTTACCAAGGGGCGCAGCTATAGATAGTGTGTAAACATTTTTTTGTTCGTTTGATGACCGAATCATTTGTATGAATGATAGACGCGTCTTTATTATGCCCATCCAAGAATATGTCTATTATTAATACCGATTATCCTGCTAGCCAATCTGAATATATCTATTTAAACGTAAATATATCTTGCTTGGAAACAAAGTTTTGCATCACAAACTATTCTTTGTGTATGAACATGTAAGTGATATAAGTGAAAACAATTAAATATTCCGGGCATTATTAAATAAAACAAAAAATGTTATCATCTTTTTTCTAAAAGAATCAAAACACTAATTCCAAAATTGAATGCTTTCATTTCGATACCTAATAAATGTAAATGCAATAAATAAATCCATGGTCGGAACTAATTTCATAAACATATATATATATATATATATATATATATATATATATATATATATATATATATATATATATTTAATTCACTTTGAAAAAGAAGTAAATTGTGATGAAATTTTAAGTACCAATAAAACTAAATTTTAAAAAAAAATAAAATTATAATTTAATACAAAACATAGCTTTTAATCTATGAAAAAACAAAGGTCTATTAAAGAGATTTCTTTCCTCCTTTGTTCATTCTTCTTGTCTGTTCAGAACTGTAATTTCTGGATTACTAGAGATAATGCAAAGCTTATTTACATATCGGCTAACATAGCTAATATTAATCACATCGGCTAATATTAATTACATTGATATAAAGAAGCTTTTTTTCTTTAATATAAAGCTTCTTTGCGATATATATTTATAAAACAAGAATCATATTTTACATTATTGCTTTAAATAAGGTAGGTAAGCCACAAACATAGAAAATATGTCAAAATATAATATTTACATGTAGCCATCACACACATGAAAATATTTATTCAACCAGCAGACGTAACTGCCAGTAGCCTGCTTCTGTGTTTATTACACAAGTATACAATTGTTTTCCTTTTTCTGACTTGATGCCTGATTTTTAGTTTGGATAGCAGATTACGGGAAAAATGCTAAAAAAACCCATCACCTCAAGAGTTTTAGTTATTTAGCATAGTTTTATTTTCAAAAAGTATCTAGGCCTACCTACTCAAGAACAGATATTTTATTTTATTATTCTTATTGAACAAAAAACATACCAAATAGTTGCAATAGACAACAATGAATAAGTTCTTATAAATAGTTTAATATAAAGTAATTAACTAAGTGACATGCCCTTTTTATTGGAAGGAAAAGTGGATTTTTAGGTCATTTACCAAAAGATCTCATTTAACAGGGATTAATTTAAATCCTTAGAAGTGAGTTAATGAGAGTGGATTAATCGATTTTTGAACAAATCAAATGCAAATTAGTATTTCCGTATAACACTCACTTAAAAGATGTCATCGCAAAAGCGTTTAGAATCACCGGAAAATTTTTCGTTTATTTGTGGGCAGTTACCGAATTCATAACTAACGTTTACAAATTGTATTTCAATACAAACAGTGGGTCCCACATGAAGTTTGTGCGATATGCGTTCCTGGACTTGGAAAATGGTCAAAAGGGCAGAACAGTACCTTTGATTTACAATCGCCTTGTTATGAAGAGAATCTCAGAATCATACCGAAGACTGTCATTTTTGCTGTTACAAAACTACAGGCTACAATTCTAAAACATAAAAGGACGTGGTATATCCAACCGTGCCATCGGTAACAAACGCAGTGCATCGCAACCTGAACGTTACACCGCTATGTTTGGAATCATTGCAAGCTGAAATCATGAGCTGTTACGACTTACATGTTAAAATTTGCAGACCTGTGATTATTTACTTATCTTTAGCAGTAATTTAAGTAAAACTGTATATAAATATAAATATCGTTAAGGGTAAATGGAAAATTATTTAATAAAAAATGCAGGCAATACGATTATTTCCAAGTGAAACACAAATGAAGAACAGTAAATTTATACAACTGATTTAAAAACATTTAGTAAACTCAGACTAATAACTTAAAATTAAAAGAGGCTTTTTAATTTTGTATGATAGAAGACACTAAATATTCACACATATTGACATTTAATGATGACGTCTTAATATAAGCGAACGTTAGTAAACTTTGTGTTACATTCCGTCATCGCGATTACGCCATGAGAAAATGCCGAAACGTGTGTCACACTCCGTTACTGCGATTACGCCATAAGAAAATGCCAAATAAACCTATTTATATCTCAATCCAAAGATGCGCCGGAATGTTGCGCTGTGAAGCCACCTAACAGTTACACTTTTTTTAAAGCTCTGAATTTCTGATTTTATTCCTCATAAAACTTCACACTGATCGCTATATATGAAAAATCGATTCTTAAGGAGTAAACTAAAAAATAGATGATGAATATAATCTACACCTGCTTCGCATCGAATTTTCCATTAAATCGACACGTATATTATAATCAAATTCTACCTGCTGTCTCAAAATAATCAAACGCATGCCTCGGTCGTCAAATGCTCTACAGCAGCAACGTGTTTTCAATATTACTTTGGTAATAAATGTTTGATGATGATGTATAGAAAATTGTATATAGTTACGCCTTCTGGGTTTTTTTTGTAAATAAGTTCATATTTTTTATAATTTTTTGTTTTGCAGAATTCATAAGTAACGTTGCCCGAGTTTCATTAAATATATATATATATATATATTAAATTTGCCCGAGTTTCATTAAATATATATATATATATATATATATATATATCCAAAGAGTAATTTATTTTTTGCTTTCCTATCGTTATGGTTAAACTCTTGTATTGAACTATGATTTTGATTTCGTAATATAGTATATTGTTACATGTGGAATTTAAGTGAAATGGCATGTTGATTATGTTATAAATTATGAAAACTTAAAGAAAATAAAGCATAAATAAAAAAAAAGTTCTTCGCGTATCGTGAATGGAGTACTAATACTCAGTGTACTGCTACGGAACTCAGTATTTCAAGAACAGGTGTCAAGTAACGTATAAGTTCAACATCGTTAAACTCACATCATGAACATAAATCGCGGCGTAGCGAGGATAGTAATGAACACCTAGTGGTACAAAGTAAAGTGGAAGCGATGATGGGATGGGCAAATCAAGCCAAGTTAATCTTAGATGTCCCCTTACACAAATCTACCCGGAGAGCGTCTGTCAGAGAGGAAAGGCGGCATAGCGTGTGGCGCATCACCCATCTGCAACATTTGAAAATTACGACCACTCTGCCAAGTGTGTAACGACTAAGAAGAAGAAGAATTAAATAAGCTAATGAGGCTTAGTGAAGTCTCTTTTTTATAATCTATATGCTGCAATATGATCTAGTAGAAAAAGAAATATAAACGCCCTGAGATGTAGTTTTTACTGATTTTAATTTGCATGGCACCTCCCAAGGTCTCAATTACTATTAATTTACTTTTAATCATTCTTCATGTCTTCAATTTACTATTAATCATTTTACAGAATGATGCGGAAAACATGTTTATATTACATTATTGAATAAATAGTACCTGAAATGATAAATCTTGACTATTGAACAACTATTACTTGAATTATTGAGCAATATCCATTGACCTTCAACAATTCTAGATCGGATGTCATTTATCAAATCCGATAAAACTTAATATAATAAATGATTGGGTATTCCATATTTTCCGATAACTTATAGTAACAAAACTTTCTATTTTACGAAACCAATCTGAAATCGTACACTCCAAGTAATTAATTATTTCGAATAATTAATTACATTACACAACTTTCCGATTCATTAATTATCATAAATCTTGATCTAGAGAAATAATTACTTAATATCCTGTGATAGAAGTAATGGACTTCAAATAATGGTGTTATAAATATAGTCTCAGATTAGTAGCTCCATTTTTGGGTAAGTTTTCATCAAAGCCAACCTTATTGAAATTAAAACTTCAAACTTTAAACTATCTAATAACAGTAATATAGTATTCGTCAAGTAAATTTTTTCGACGATTTTGTGAGACATCAATTAGATTTCAGCTAGCAAAATAGAAACAAAAACAAAATTAATTTTTGAAATCTATGAAGATATGAAGGTTAGTTTATTCTTTTCGATGAAATTAAATATTTTTAAGTTCCAAGACTTAATCCATTTTTGGTACTCCATAGAAAAATTATAAACAAAATACTTATATAATCCTCGTCGATATCTGTTTGGAACAAAGGTACTATTTTGGTCCCAAAATTGCCGTCATTTTGAACTTTATTTTGTATTAAGGGTCAGTTTTTGGGGGAACTCAAAAGTAAAAAAGAAAAATTTTTCAATTTCATTGAATGGGTATCACAAGAAAAGTTGTAAAATTACGAGTAAAATATATATATATATAAATGTATATATATATATATATATATATATATATATGTATATATATATATATATATATATATATGTATATATATATATATATATATATATATATATATATATATATATATATATATATAAAGTTATATTCCTTAACCGACATACTTTTTTTACTTCTTAACATAACTTCCTTTCCACGTCAATATAGGAAAAATATTACTGAAAAATGGAAAAAAAACTGGTATATTGTGAATAAAGTACAGATTGATGACGTCCTTTTCTTTCTTTCTTTTTCTTCTTTTTAATTTAAAACTATTTACTTGAAACACGTACAGAATCTCAATATTACATCGTATACCCAAAATTATAGTATTTATTTTCAGTAAAAGATGCAACAATAATAATTATTATTCGTTTTACGAAGGGAAGTATGTGCACATAAGGTTAAAAAACCACTTCCACAGAACAATAAATTGCACAAATCCAACTTACACATGCCCGGTTTATTTTAATTATATATTAAAATAGTCTAGCGAGGGAGCATTTAACTAAATGTTCAATCTTTCTATCACAGCTGTAAAAACCATTTACTTTCATTTACTTTGAATTCTGTTTATTATCCTAATGTCAATATAAAATAAATTTCTAGAAGTTCCAATGACTTAGTACATTTTTAAGTTTCCTATCGTGCATTATCAGTGGTGGGCTTGGCAAATAAATATATATTTGAATTGCGTTTTAACGTAATATTGAAATTAATAATTTCTTTCGAATACTAAAAATAAATTAGTGTTTCTGTTCTATTAACGCCATAAAAGAATGTATTTTCTTGATATCTAATTAATTGTATCGATAAAACTAATGAACGTGCTAAAATCTATACATATAAGACACATTTTGGCACAAAACTACTGAATCCATAACAGCTTATGTTTGGCATAAGCTTTAATATTATACAGTACCATGTTCAGAAATAAGTGTAGTAAATAGGTTTCGAGAACACATTCACGATTTTATGGAATTCTAAATGTGTACTAAGTCATACCAAATTTATCTCTTCAATTATTATCTATAAATTTCCGGTAGCATCATTTTTTTGAATTTTTGAATTAATCATTTTCTGAAATAAGGACCTATTAAATTTCAAGTTTTTGCCTCAGACAATTACTGAGAAAAAGGCATGTTTTCCAAAAATCTCTATAGATGAAAAAATTCGAAACCCTAAAAAATTTCACTTTTAGTCGATATCCCACATGATATGCAATTAAAACAAATTGAGTAATTATGTGCTATAAATGGTTACAATCACGCTTTTATATCCAGACATAATTTTTATCTACTCGCATTAAATATATATACATTTTAAACATTTTGAAAACCTGATATAATCAAAATAAAAAAATATAGATATTTTATAAAATTGCTGACCATTTTAATCAATTTTTAATCAGTCACCTCCCTTATATATCTTCCTGTTTCATACAAATTCTTTTTAATTTTTACTTCATCTTACACAAGCGTTATATTTTCATTTTACTGTACGTATTTCACATAATATCTCACACCGTGGTGCCGGAAACCAAAAGAAAAATAAAGGATTATATAAGCTCTCTAATCAGTAACTATTTGTCAATAAATCTACAGGTGAAATACAATTAAATTATTAAAGAAACCCTAACATACATAATAAATATAAAAATTAGTTGGTTCATTTATTTGTTTATCTGTTTGTTCCACTGTCACTTCTCAACTTTTCAATTCATATCTAGAAAATTTGGCAAGCTATTAGCATGTATTATTGAAATAAATGTAGATCGGTACTTACTGTAAGGAAATATAATTGCGCGTAAGAGCAGCCGCGGGCAACAACTAGTGAAGTATAAACACGTACAATAAGATATTTAAAGTAGATAGTTTATGAAATCAAGGACCCGAAGGCTTTCATTCCGAGTAAAATTTTCACCTAAAGAAAAATTATTATAATTGTTCGTTTTGACTTACGAGCTTCACAAGTTTTTCCTCAAAATCCATTTAAAAAACCTGAATAAAATTTTTAAAGCAGTTTAAGATCTACGGTTAATTTTGTAACGATTATAAATTTTTAGGAAGTTTCGGGCTTAGAATCTCCATTTTCGATAGTTTTTTTGTTGAACTTTAACGAATTTTTTACTTATGCCATGCAATTTTAAGAGTAGATATCTTCTCTGCCCACTTCTAATATATTTACAAAATGGAGAGTAACGAACAAAACAAAATACATAGAATATTTAACCCATTAATTCCCAATGGTAAAAATAAAGACATATTTATTGGTTTAATTGTTTGTTACATTTATAAATACACACAAAGAGCAAATTATAGTAAAAAAAAATATTGATTAATTATTTTACATTCCGCAAAATGAATGATTACTGAACTTCGATTTTACAGGCAAGTCTAACAACGCTAGAATATTAGCGTGAGTGAAATATTTTAAAACAATCAGCATGAAGATGTACTTGACACTTTTTACACATATAAATTGTTGTACTTTTACACTGTCGACATCTTCTTCGACGCTTACTTTCGTGCTCTTCTATGACATGACCAATATTATCGAAGCGAATATTGGAAGGTAACGCATTAATACATTTTTGTCTTCATCTTTTGACCAGTACAATTTCGCAGCAGGCAATGAATGATATCCAGTCAGTAATAATATATCAAAAAATCTTTTGAGTTCTGCTACCGTGAGGGTAAATAAATGACGGTTATGGTCACAAGCATATTTTTTTTGAAAAACCTACAATCTGTTCCCAAACTTAGTCACTAAAAAATTGGGAAAATACTTCAATAGGTGTTTTTCCACCTACACGTTCTTTAATATTCTGTGTCATTGTTGTTTCGTCACTTGTAGGAAAATGTATATAAGTTGGATGTTCTTTTTTCCAGTCTGGAACACATTTTGGTGTCTTTTTCGGCAGTCTTGGCTTTTTCGAAGTTGAAGGACCGGGCTCACCTTGCGTATTTTCAGGCTCTGTGGGTAAATCGGTGTGGATTTCATACGTTCCAGTGATATCAGTGGGCACAGTATTGTCATAATCACTTAGCGCGTCATCATCTAGGTTTTCCTCGTCTGTAAGATTGTCAACCGTGGGGGGGATGTACACGGCATCGATTTTATTGGCATCTTCTAAATCCTCTTTTTCTTCTAATATACTCATAATTTCTTGAGAAGATAGTACTTGTTGTCAGGCCATAACAATTTAACTTATTATTTACTTATTTGTATACACTCACTTATCCTTTTTTGACGTCACTTTATGTTTTGCCAGTCAAAAGAAAAATACGTATACCTACAATATTTTTTAGTAATCTAACTGACGGACTAAAAATATTTTTTTCTAAAAATTACTATGCGACACTGTTAGCTTCACGTTCTATAACCGACTAACTAATAAAACAAAAGTGCTTGTACTCTTTGAATACCGAGAACCCATTGTTTACAATAAATTTCAAACTTCAATGGCAAACAGTGTAACAATAACAACTGACTATTATTTCTCCCAACGTTGCGCATATGCAACATTTCCTGGAAATCTAAGATAAACAACAAGTGTAACTATTTTTGTCCAGCAAAAGGGTTTATATCATAAATAAGATATTGCTTAATGTTTATACAGTGTAAAAAGTATAACTTTATTTCAATTTATATTTTTTATGATTGGATGAATCTGTCGATCTTGAGATGACTCAATTAGCAGTTTTTAAAAAATAAAACTACTATGTATTTGTGTTTAAAAAAACATTGAAAAAAATTTGAATCCATTTTTTAGTTCTACTTCTAAGTAGAACTAAAAAATGGATTCAAATTTTTTTCAATGTTTTTTTAAATACAGTTTAGTTCTGCTTCTTTACTAGCTTACATTTTATAGAATTAATTACTTATTTTAAAAAAATCATTTGAAATGTTGCGCTAGCGCAACGTTGGGTAAAGATGAGTTAAATATAATTATCTATTGACTTGTGTGACGTATTTGTGCACGATACAAAGCTACACAATATTTTGGAAGGCAAGTTTTCATATTTGTTCGAGCGTCGTGGTGTCGTGAGATTTTACATATTAGTATGTAATTCCGAATTTGTTAGTCGAGATATTACAGTATGACGACGTCGAAAATCAAGTCTCTATGGCAAATAATCTCTAACAAAATAGCCTGCGTCGAGTATATAGTATTAAAAAAAAATTAGCCTATAATTTTGGCACACTCTGTTAAGCATCCTTTATCGGCGATACATATTTTATGGCAAATCTAGTCCAATCGAATCATGTTAAAACATCCGTAACGTTAAACCACTAAGTTTTTTGTACACATGAAATTTATAA
This sequence comes from Druceiella hillmani, assembly GCA_039881145.1. Taxonomy (NCBI): domain Eukaryota; kingdom Metazoa; phylum Arthropoda; class Insecta; order Lepidoptera; family Hepialidae; genus Druceiella; species Druceiella hillmani. Next base: position 3,072,165 of record JAYKKI010000016.1, read on the forward strand.
ATTTCATAACGAAATTTACTCAGTCATGACTTCATACTCCTTAGAGATATTGCAAAATTTTATATCTCTCGTTTAAGAACAAATTTTATGGAAACGCTACAAAATATTATGTTTTCCCGCATGTGTTATGTAAGGAATATGTGCATTTATAAAATATATGTTATAATAAAAGACCCTATATTTCTATCTCCTTAGATCCTCGGATTCATAATAATCACAAATTCCATCCGTTATCGAATTCAAAATTCTTTTCGAACTATCATTTGTCGGTCCAAACACTGAATGAACATGTATTATAGACACAGATAAGCGGGTACTCAGACTCTACTGGTGTTAAACCATCCTATCATATTCTTACTTTGTTTTCTTATATTTCTAATGGAAATAAAATCTATTGCCTTTATTACGGTTTATCATGACTTTTATTTTTTATAGACCATACTTAAGAAGGGTATTCACTAGCGCCCTAATAATATCCTCTGTATATAAAATAAATGTACCACATTTTAGTGTTAGAATAAATATTGTCAAACAATTGATTGAATGATCTTTATTAATTGGTGACGCTACTCATATACTTGTATTCTAAATAAAAAAAATATTAATATGGTTGTATAATGAAATAGTGTAATATGGTTGTGTAATTTCGATTTTTTGATCATTTTTAATGAATTTTATCTAATGTACTAATTTCTAATTTAGGATTTCGAAGTGATTATATTAGGTTTCTATCGATTATGATCTGCAAATATGTACAATATGACAATAAATCCAATTTCATATTGAAAGTTTACACAAATAAAAAAAGAAAAGATGTATATATATATACATATATATATATATACATATATATATATATATATATATATATATTGGTGTGTGTATATGTATGCATGGGATATAAAAAAAAATCTTCAAACGCTTTGGTACTTTTTATTCCATTAGAATGTAATTATACAAAAATAAAAATCTTGGCTAAGTCTGAGACAAAATCAGTTTAATTTTGGTTGGTACATAGTTAAACTTTATTTTATTTTGATTAATATTTTTTGAAGATATGGTACATTTTATTCTACATTTTGATGTATTTTTTCAATAAAAAACTCGAAGATTTTTTTAATGAAAACACATTTAAAATAATTACGCTGATAACACCGTTCAACGGATTTAACGCATTATAAATTTTCTACTAGAATTTAGTATGTCTTATTTAATTAATGGTATTAAATTTGAATTTTAAAGTTCCTATTAGGAATCAACTAAACCACACTATATTATTTCGCAGAAATAATAATCCTGTAAGAAAATGTTTGCCCAATTAAATGTGCCAATTCGAAAGTGGACTTTCGACCTTAACGACATAAATAATGCAAATAATAAAAATATAATCAATTTTCATTAAGCTTTTTCCTTTTAATTTATTGGGAATATTTTTGCTCTGTGAAAATGTATAATTTTTATAATTAAAAATCTCCGAAATGTAATATATTCAGATAAAAATTGTCTACTTCTTAAATCTCATACCTTGCTTTAGATCTTTTATCCCATGAACAATTCCAATTATTACCCATTTTATGAAATTTGATATTTTTCCATATCGTGTAAAACAGGTAACGGTGCAAACTAATGAATTTACTAATTATTTTAGTGAATATATATTCTTATCCATTGATTTAAGGTGCAAATTTTAAGTTAAGTAATAAGTCGCTATCTAATTTTAAATACAAGATTAACTTTCAAAAATATAGTTTGCCTATTTTCTGAAAATGATTTTATGTTATTTTCAAATCGTAGTTTCATTTAACCATTACGTTTTACAAAACAGCAAAAAACAATGTCATAGGTCGTATATCGCCAATGGTATTAAAATATGTAAAATTTTTTGTCCTATTTTAAGGTATTAAATGATTTTTGCTCTTTCCTTGGAACAAGTACTCTGAGTCTCGTAAAAGTTTCCAGTTTTGCCATTAATAAATCCAAATTATAATATCTGTTAGAAAAGTAAGGCTACAAAACTACATTATTTTGCTTACAATCTAATATTCTAGAAGACAATCTAACACTTAACGAGCTAATAATGTAGAAGACAATCACAACCGCGAATAAACCGAGAAAAGTGCGATTTCCAAGTAGAAATTTGTGATACATCACCATTGTTAATATTATGAAAAACATAAGGTAAAATTTAAAAGAATTTGATTGCAAAAAAGGAACAAAATAAGACTAAATACACATGTATTCGATAATATAATAATACTTGTTGAAATTAAAAGTTACATGATTATAAAGAAATGAACTCACTTAATTTTAACGAGTACAAATTAAAATATTATTATTCAATAAAATTTATTCTCGCATACAAAAATACCTTTACACTCGGTTAACTGTACTGTAAAGGTGAGAATAAAATATTGTAATGGAAAAATCTATGTTAAATTCAAAACAATTATACAGAAAGAATTAGTTAATTATCTACTACGAAAAAATAGAACATGTTTTGTAAACGATTAATGTACTCTTTTTAACTCATAAATTTTTCATCGGTTCACGTTACTTTGATTTGAAAGTTAGTGAAAATTTTTATTGAAAATATTATTAATCACCAAAATGTAATATTAAATAAAAATCATTATGGTAGGAAGATTATTCATGTCAGTATTTTTTTACAAAACAACTTAATTTAAGAAAGAAATTAAAATTCTCCGGAAATAAAAATAAAACATACAGCAAAAAAAAAACAGTTGAAAAAAATTGTCAAGAACCTTTTTAACTACACCATGCTTATAGTGAAAATATTTAAGAAAAAGTGGACATTTAGTAAACCATAACTAGTCATATTATATAAGCAAAGTTACATTTCATATTTATTTTATTATCGAAAACATTATATCTAAATAGAATTTAGAGACTGAGTTAATGAACATTTTACTTAAACGACTAAGTCGTTAGTAACTGTTTTTCGTAATTTGTAACTGTTCATAGAATAAAATGCATGTATCTCGGAAAACCTGGCATGCTCACCAGCATATAGGTAGATTCACCATATGTCAATTAACTATGAAAAACAAAGTAAAATCGTCACTGACCAGATGACTCAAAGCTCAACGACTAATTATTTTCAAAAAACCTGTCTAGCAGAAAGGGACCTCCCATTATGAGGGTTTCGTACACATTTACGCCTTTACAAACATTTAATTGTACATAATGTTCCTATAACTCTATTTACAATTTTTTTTTATTTTAGAACGGAAATATCTTGCTTTCTATATATTTTAAAGGTGTATATTAACAAAAAAATATTTTTTTATGTGATATAACTACAAATTCACGATTGAAATGGTGCATAAACAGCCTTTTTTTGGTTTAGGGATTTTTGGGACAGACAGGCGGAAAACGCAGTGATCCTATAAAGATCCTTTATCCTTTTGAGATACGGATACCTAAAAAAGAACAACAAAACATAAAAATCTACATACAGCCATATTTATAGGGAAATGGGAAGAATAGCAACATATGCAACCGCCCTAATATATTTAACATTTGTCGCAATCAGCTCATGTATAAAAAAAATAAATAACACAAAGCATCTCCTCTAAAACGCAGGTATCTCCTTCATCCATTCAAAATTCACTGAATCTATGAAAGACTACTTAGAAGCTAGCTTTGGAGGAGATTTTTACACTCAAAGGCGGTTCCCACAATGCCACTAGTCTGTAAATAATATAAAAAAAATAAAATAAAATATATTATTGATATTTCGTTAAGTATCCCCGTATACGTATAGCATGCCTATACACACACACACACATATTTTTATATATATATATATTTATATATATATATATATATATATATATATATATATATATATATATATGTTTTTAGTTCGTAGGAAATTAGTAAAGGTATTATCAAATTTATACCTGTGATAAATTTGGAAACTTAGTAAATGTTAACGTGACGCGACCTAAGTATGTTTCATAGAATTTCACTGTCAAATAACGGCAGGAAATTTCCTTGTAAGCTTCCACCACATATCGTGCGGGTCTTTTTCCTTGGTATATTGTTCTGTACCCAGTTAATTCGTAACATTTGCGTTGCGGTTAGATCTTATATAGCTTCACATATTTATGTTAAATATTGTTATTTTAAAGTTTGTGTTTTTCTTAGTAAATTTGCGAGAAATATTAATCTAATGTATAATAAAAGCAAAGTCAATCGCATGTCATGAAATTGCAGAATAACATTTGGACCTTTATATTTTTCATTAGAAATATTGCTCGACACCAATATATCGATCAACAGACGGCATTTTTAAACACTGTTCCATACTGTATAAATATTACCTAATTGCATGCGGTTATAGAATTTTAGACATATTACAAATATGTCAAACTCCTTAAGTGCGAGTAAAACTCGCATTATAGGGGATTTATTATTATCGAAATATGTACTATATTTCTATGGATATAAAAGAATCACCAGGCATTTTTATTGATTGTTAGAAGACTTTTTAATATTTTATAGTCAATGGTGTTCCGAAGAGAAAAAACCAAGTTCGATTTCTCTTCATATATAACATATAATTAAAAATATATATTTAATCTATTTCCATGATTACATGATAACTACTTCCTTCAGTAAAATTATTACACAGTCGGTTTTAAGAGACTAGTCTCTTGAAAAGGTTAAAGAGTTTTTTGTAATTAAGATACATACTCCCAAAAACCTGTGCATAATATAGTACTCTGAAATATATAGAAAAAAGAACGTCACTGCATTATAAGCAGAAGCAGGTAGGGCGATTGATATAGAACGCATGTATTGAAGCTACGACTCCGTTGTATTCTGGGAATAACCATTCTTTTGTCCAGTTTATTGCATTTGAAATAGTAAAATATATATTCGGCCCACAGAAATATGAAGCATGCATAAAATTTTGTACCGAACTAAAAAAAATGATTGTTTGTTGGTATTTCCCTAAAAGTCTTTATAATATATACAACATGTGCAATGCTATTTGGCTAATATTGGAACACAAAACTTTGACACTAAGGAATCCCAAGACTTATTAAGCATGGCTTATTTAAATCTACTTTTTTAATTAATAATTTTTTTTACGTTTTATATTTTTGTCAATTAAGAACATAATCAAATATTAGCATACCTTCCTCATTTCCTGCAAACTCCTTTCTTTCTTAATCCTCTAATCTAGAATTCGATTCTTTCTTCTTTTTCTCAGCGATTTTGAATCATATTATTAGACCGCGTTTTTTTATATACCCATTCCAACTGTAATTGTAGAGACAAACATTTAAATTGCTATTTTCAAAATGCACAAAGCATTTCCGCCTACTGATCTGATTTCGTAACTTTTTTTATTATGTACCTATGCATACTTGCCTTATTAACAAAACTTGGCTAAAACCGTTTTCATTACATATAGATCGCACTAGTAAACTTGTTGGCGGAATCGTCCTTTGTCATTTGCCTTTCGGCTAACTTACCCTAAAATATTTTAAAATAATCCTTCTCCGGCCATCTGAGCTTTATGGAGTGCTTCCTTATTGAAATATACTGGTATATCGTACTTCAATGACTTTGAAATTGTTATCGATGCATATTTACATTCATATATTTTACACAAATGATTCGAGAGTGAGAAAATTCCATATATTATTATTACAATTGACTGTACCTTGATAACACGTCAACGGTATCAACGGTCAATTGAAAGAAAGTACATACACTTTTAGGCGTCATATTAACCTCCGCTACATCGTATTTTAGTAGAACTATCGCTCATCCTTTTCCCATCACGATTTCATTATTTTGTCATAAATGCTATATAACCCGAACCCGATCTTAAAATATTTTTGATAAGTAATTTTAAACATTTTTCTAAACGTTCGGACGCACATACTATTAACTGGCAAAGGGCACCCATATTTCCTTGCTTCTCTTAATGTACGAAGAAACACTATTATTTCAAAAATTAGAAAAACATTTATATTTTTCGAAAGTTAATCTTGGGTTATAATGAAATTAAAAAGTTATTTTTGGGTTATAATTCTATTTTAATTTGATGTAGTATTTCTCTTAAGAGTTTTTTTTTATTATATCGTATTAAGTACGAGGAGGACGGATATGGCTTTTATTTTAAGATCGTTCGCCTTCGTCGATTTTGAAATTAATGAACTTATTATCATTAAAAATATCTGTATTTTATAGGACTGTTTACGCGCCTTGGTTTTCTTATATAATCGTAAGCAGCTTTTTTTATTTTTCCAGGATTGAAAGCTCATATTTTGTCATCACTTTTGATCAAGTTTCTTTGACGAAAACAAAACCGATTAAAAATACAATTAAATATTGACAAAATTAACTTTATATTCATGACAAGTAAATATTTTTTATTCATGATGAATTCATTTCTTGTTTACAACTCAGTAAAAAATATACCTAATGTCGACTTTTATAATACATTCATAATACAATGAATGCATAGATCTGGCATGGGCTGGGAGTTGATTAATTAGAGCTGTATTAGTAAAATATCGGAGATTGCATATTTCTTTTGTATGACGTTGTGGTTTGTCATTTATTTTGTATTTAGCGATTGATATTTGGAGTAACAATAAATAAAACACAGGGCCAGATTTTAAACGTTGTTGGAAGTAATCTTAGCGTACAATGTTTTTCACGCGGTCAAATGTACGTTGACCTGTCACGTGTGATATCAAAACATAACATGTTTGTTTTCGCACCTAATCAGGCGGAAGTAATAAATGGTTTGTGTAAATAAATATTTTAGATTTTTATATAAAAGTGCATCTTGTAATTATTAATTTTCTTGCAGTAATTATTTTTTAACCCATATTTTAGTAGACTAAAATTTGTAGGTAACATTTTGTAATAATTCCGATGTGTTATGAATAAAAAGAGTCAGAAAAAACTTAATGTCAGTCGTGTTTTTATATTACTGCAAGCTCTATGCAACAGTCCGACGGATACACTTATTAAATCAGACAAATGATCCGGACATAGACACTTAATACTACCCGAAGTATACAATTCATGTAGCTGTTATGCAAATTGTCCAATCTGTGGCGATAAATATGGATTAAGTCAGGAAATATCCATACATATGAGAATTTTTTCCCATCACCTACTCATATGAAGCCAACCGGGTTACTAGTATTAAATATATTTCAACTTAATATTTTGAAAAAATTTCTAGCCTTATTCTAATAATATCGAAAGTTGGGAAATGTTTTATTACCGATTGAAATATTTTCAATGGTTATCTCTGCTGCATAATTCTACTATACTCTGTCTATATTTTGCTATTATGAAATATAATTTGTGCTATTATATTCTCATAACGCATTATAGGTTCGCTGCCTAGCAGAGAGCGACCGACCTGCTTCATTAAAAATATAATGCGTATTGCGGCATATTTAGGACTAATTTTTCAATACTGTGATAAAATTCATTTAGAGATTAATTTGGCGTTTTGATAGTTTTTCTATGTATTATCTGTTTAAATATCAAAGTTATTCGAAGGTTAAAAGTTATCTGAGGAATGAAACATGAGCCCTGAGAAGTGAATAATAATTCAATAATTCAGATTTGGTAAAATTGGATTTAGTCTTATAATAAAACCTATTAAATACGAGTAGAACTTGCCCCACGATGATTTCATATTCACTTAAGCACATATAATATTGATATGTACATAGCATGCCTAAAAAATATTTAGCAGTATTATTTTTTACTATGTAGAAATATTCCTTAACATATCTTTCATCAACGTAAAAATGTTGTGAATTTCTCAAAAACTATTAGGTTTAGTTCTATATAACATGTTCTTTCAATTGATACACGATTTAGAAAAAAAATTAATTTCATATGTAGTACTAAAATTTAAAATAGAAAAAAATTTAATTTCACATATATTCTTATCAATATTTTTAAGTTTTTACTGTTGTAAATACCGCAGTCAATGTAATGCACATTAACATCAATAAGCCAAATTTTGTATTTTCTTTATGAAACGGTGTGTGAGAAATACGGCACCGACACACATATAGATGGACATGCACGTAATTGATCTTACGAGGGTTGCGTTTTGTTTTCTTTCTGAAGTACAAAACCCAAATGCACGAAATAAAATCTGTTTCTCATGTAAGAAATAAAATCTCCTCATGTAAGAAATAAATCGATTTCTTACATGAGAAGATTCCATGTTTCTCATGTAAGAAGTAAAATCTCCTCATGTAAGAAATAAATCGATTTCTTACATGAGAAAATGCAATGTTTCTCATGTAAGAAATCGGTGTAAATTTTATTGCAATGTTATAATTGTCACGTGGAGTGACACAACATTTTCTTTCAAACGCACTCGAAAATTTTAACAACAGAACTTAATTGAATGCAGTCAGTGGGTTTATTTTAAATCTGCCTTTGGATATTACAAAGATATTGTAAATTAAATATTCATTATTAAAAAATTTAAACAAAATAAAGCGAGCAAAAATTTAAGAATAAATAACAATTAATTTTATCACGTATTAAAAAATATTTCTCAATTACAAAAAATCTCTCGTCTCAATTAATTTACATTAGAAAGAAAATAATAGAGAAATCAACTATAGAATAAATATAATATCCAACAGTATAAAATTAAATCGTTCTTTACACTGAAGCCTCGATATAATTACTAATATTTCTAACGAATTTTATGATCAAAGGCATGTCTTATCCTACAAATCAAGATTTGTTTGATTTTTTTTTGATGTATTTGATATTTCATATAATCCATTTATGTTAAAAAAATATTTTTAATTTTTTTGCTTTAAATTTTATTTAAACTTTTGCAGCCAAGATCACCTTTTGTGATGAATTATATTGTTGCTATAATCTCAATGTTTTAGTATTCTCTTGTTTCTCAAAACTTGAACACATTATGTAGATCGTTGCTCGGTGATCGCCTTATTATATCATCTGAAATATCACAGAGGGGTTAATAAAACATAATGACAAATATGGGTTATCTATAAACATTACAATCCTATAAAACTCAGTTTTTTTAAATTATTTCTAATGCCATATTAATTTCATTTACTCACATACTGAAAACCAGACTGTTTGATATTATAGTTATTACGATGTATTCTTTGCTACTGATTTTATGAATTCTCTTCTTATAAAGTATAACTCTATTTTATATTTCTTTTATGTATGCTCCGATGTTTTATAAGAACATATGTGGGAACTTATATATTCAGTTATAGCCTAACATTATATACAACAATATACAATGTTCTAGATATATAACTGTTATGTTTTTATATACCAGTTTGATTCAATATTACAACCGAAGTAGAAATAATATAACATAGTACGTATTTTTCTAATTTTAGTAAAATTGTCACATATAGATATGATTGTCTAATAAACCGTATGTAAAACCTAGTCAAGGTAAAATTCTTGATGATTTCAATACTATTTCTCAAACGTAAGTTCCGATTCCATACTTAAAATAATGAAGAAGCTGCCTGTCGAGGCATGTCGATGCTCACTATAAATAAAATCGTTATTACTGATTACCGATTATAACGGGGCGTTTTTTGCCCAAAGTATCCTTTATATAACATTTGAAATATATTCACAATGATTGTAAATGGCTTAATTTAATGTTAACTAACTCACAAACCCGTTACTCTTTCCAATTGTTTGTGCTCAAACCGCCCCTACATTTTTTTAAACTATTGTACTTTGACTAACGGTGCCCTGCATAGAATTTCATTAGTTCCGTTTACCTAATCATATCGGGCATTCGTATCCAGCAATATTCGGATAAACAGTTAACAAAGAAGCCAGTTAATAAAGAACCCTACTTTGCATAGATCAACTATGTGGGGAACATTCTTTCGTTTTAGTTTTATCACTGCTCTTCCTCTAAAAATCATGGCATGACTATATATTATTTAGAATCTTCCAACAAGTATGAGTTGTGATACACAAAAATATTTTTTTGAAAGCTGGTAAATCATTCTATGAATTACTACACATACATGAATTACCTTTTCTACTTTATATGTTAGCATAGGTTATAGTTATTACTATTACATTTCAAGCTTGCATTTATTCCAAAGATCTGAATTATCAAAAATCAAATGAAAATACTAGAAGTAGCAGCGTATTGTAAATTTATTTTTGTTAGGAAGCAATATTGTACCGCATTTCAAGTAAGTACACCTACTTTCATTACTTAATATTTTCAGTGTACTTCTATTTCGGTGGTCATTTGTAACCAGTTCAATGTTTTGTAAAAATCATTTACTTTTTCATTTTTAGTGTCTGTAATATCCTACGCTTCTGAGAATGTGACTGACATACAATGAATTCGCTATGAATAATATCTCATTTACTGAAATCGGAATAGACTTTTCGGCATTTATACCTGAATATATTCATGTAGATTTACAGGTAGGAGAACTCACACAAACATGCGTATGGACATACGAATCACATTTCAACTTGGCTCCACAGTAGTCATTACGTCGAACCCTTATATACCTGTGCATTATGTATATCACCCTACTAATATTCTAGGTGCTCCATGTTTTTACATATATGTGTACATAGTTACTTACATACCTGCCAATACTTTAGTTGCTACATGGCTTTACATGTAACTGTACATACGTAATTACCTGCCTACCTACGTATTAATATACAGTCAGTTCATACATTTGTTTGTTCCTGTACTTACTTGCCTATCTACCTACTGAAACCTTAGTTGCTTTATGTCTTTGTACGCGCCGGTAAATACCTACTTACCTACCTATTTATTTCGCTATTTTCTTACTGGCTTCAAGACGTGTGAAACGAGGCTGGACTCAATAAGATTATTTCTAATTAGTGAAGAGTTCTCGACACCATTTCATAGTATGAGTAGATTTATCTACACCTTTAATCGCGCAAAATTTTAAATTTTATAATCATTAGACCTAATGATAATACAATAATAAAGTCTCTAAATATGAATTCGATAACTTTACCTACTTACCGTTGAATAAACTTGCAATATTGATTTATGAATAGAAAATCTTCAAGTGACACGATTTAAATAAGCAGTACCACCAGCCTCAAAACTAAAGAGTGACGAAACCCATAATTTATATGCCTGAACATAGAATATATGCCTGAAACATAGAATAATAATTTAAATCAGCAGATCTTCAAGTCTTACAGTTTAAACAGACATTACCCTTGAAACATTAAGACTGAGGAGTTGAAACCGGGAATTCAATATTGTAGTCAGTCTTTAAGATCCACAACTAATTTAAAAGCATCAATTCCTCAAACCTTACGGTTTAGTCAAGCGTCACTCCTCAATGTAGTGAGGAGTGAATAAGTATGCAAAGTTTTATGAGAATCGGTAATGAAAAAGAGTTGAAAAATCGATAGCGAGGTTTAGATACAAAACAACAACAAAAACCTGAAGCTAAATAAAATGTTTCAAAAACAAGGCTTCATCTTTTCTATGTATGTACTTGTGTATCTTTTTATGTTGTTATTTTCTTACTACATCATGACAAGTAAAAAGTATCCAAACTCGACGAGTTTATTTCTTATCAGTTTTCAGAATTTTTCAATGAATATTTCAATTTAATAATATAAAATAATCTGCAGCATACCTCAAACAACACAAAATAGAGTCGAACTTATTTTTATTTTTGCTGAACGCTCTAAAACGGAGGTACATACATGAAATGCACGTTTCTGCATAAATTAAAAAATACTTGTGCGTCGTAATAAATAAAAGATTACGTCATACAATATGAAGACATTTTTATGTAATTGAAATTTAACATGTCGATTTTATGGAGATTTACTCCTAAATCTTGCATTTGAAACATTTCTTTTGTCTAAGGAAAAATGAATATTTGTGTAAAAAGTTAAATTAATTTCTAATTAGCGTTCACCGTTGTTTTTTGTTTAAATTGATTTAATTCAACAGTTAGGATAATTTATACGAACAATATTTCTTTTCTATCTCGCTTCTCACCATACAATTTCAATCCGAATTTCCAAGTAACCACAGATAATAACTATATATAAGCACACATTTTTTGTTTAAATTGATTTAATTCACCAGTTAGGATAATTTATACGAACAATATTTCTTTTCTATCTCGCTTCTCACCATAAAATTTCAATCCGAATTTCTAAGTAACCACAGATAATAACTATATATAAGCACACATTTTTTGTTTAAATTGATTTAATTCACCAGTTAGGATAATTTATACGAACAATATTTCTTTTACTACTTCGCTTCTCACCATAAAATTTCAATCCGAATTTCCAAGTAACCACAGATAATAATTATATATATATACCAATCGAATCTAGCTTTCAAATAATTCTCTTCATTAAGTCAACACTGGTCATTATGTTGCATAATGATCCACGTTTGTATTCAATAGGATTACGTGCCCATAAATTCAATAAATTTCGTTCCATGGTGGCATTTATGTTACTCGGTAACGTCTCTCAATTTTTAGCCTCTCTAGTAATTATATTGATTTTAACCAAAGTCATAGATAATTTTAAAATATTTCTATTATTAAATTTAATATTCCATATCACATAAAAATAATGACGCATCAAAAAAAAATTAACTAAATTTTCTATGGTACGTACAAACTACAGCAAATAGTTTTTGCAGGTTTTTCATGTCATATTCCAAATTTTGTTATGAAGTCAATATTTTTTTTTAAAAAGTATAAGCTTTTAAACTTAGTAAAATATGGTATTTATTTTACTGTTTTTTTTAATTAAATTATAATGCATTTTTTTATTACATTAAGACGATACAATTTTTTTATCATAAAGAGAGCGAACTTCATGTGTTTTCGTGAATGTAATGCTTTAAGCGAACATAAATATTAAAAAAAAATATTAGACATAAAGTAATTTTAAAAATAAATACTAACCATAAAAAATGTAATAAATACTAACCATAAAAAATGTAATAAATACTAACCATAAACTAATTTTTTTTATTAATGTGTCGGTAAACAATTACAAAGAATTACAATAATAAACGTAGCTCTTAAAGAGTTTTACTAAAAATTTGTAAAGATAACATATGTTCATTCTAAGGGATTTTTCGAAATTATAATTAAATGTTTAGGTTGCATTAGAAAATTATTTAAATATTTAGATATTAATTTTATATGTAATACTTATTTTGATTATTTTTGGATTTTATGAATGTACATACATACAAAAGAAAAAAAATATATGTATATATATTGAAATATATATATATATATATATATATATATATATATATATATATATATATATATATATATATATATCTACAATATATTGTGATTTGATGGATATAATTCCTATAATTAATACATATTCATCAATATTTCGTTCGGCTTTTATTTATCTGCTCAATCATTTTTATTGTTATTTTTTACTCTCAATTAACTTGTGAATCCAAATAATTTAGTGTAACTTTTAGGTAATGTATTGTTCAAAGAAAGGTTTAAAATTTATTCGTGTTTCGTGATTTTACATATAGAGATTACTACAATCTAATATTTGATTAAAAAATATTATTTTTGATGTTTATTTTTATAAGCCCTTAATCTAAATTTAGTCACTAATGTCTTCCGCGTGATCACTTCCTTTCAAACACAGCAAGTTGAAACTAAACTAGTATTCACATTACTCGAAAAATTTGCTATTACTTTTGTTATAATTATGTTCTTTAATAAACTATATGTTTTCTAAAGAACGTAATTATAACTTGAGATCTAGTGTTTAAGAATCTGACGAGTGAAATACTGATCCGATTATCACAGTAGATTCAAAAAAATCACACAACATTTAAACTGTGAGGTATCCACGATATTGTGGTTTCTTCCCCGGAGGTAAATTTTTCGGTTCGAAAACATAGGTAACATTAGACACCCCAGAGACGCATTACCAAACGAAAAACGTAATAAGTACGTAAGAAAGAGTTCTATACAGTAAAATATCAATGCTTTACTGAATGTGAGCCACAATAGGTCAATAAAAGATATTCAAAATGAAATTAATATGTTGGAAGAATTTCATACTTAACATTCTTCCAAATTTTTCTTTATTAAGAAGCATTTAAAAAAAATAGCTCAATGAGAAATATATGTTCCTTATTTGTCCTAGACAACTCGACTTGGTAACTCAATTTAAATTAAGGAAATATACACGTATATTTCATAAGTTATATGAATTACAAATATCACGTCTATCGTAAATCAATATGCTTTTTACTTCATCCTATCTCCTATCTTCTTCACTTCCTGATTTATTTGCCTGCATTCATGTTTACTTCACCTCGAAGTAGCAGTGACCCCACTTGAGTTCACGTAAGACAAATGATATTATCATAAATCTGCGTTAGACGTGATTGATACGATCTCCCGAGACGCGGGTAAACGAACGTTCAATAATGTTACGGAAGTTCAGAAAACGAGTGAGTGATAAACGATACGGGAATAAATGCAGCAATCAATCCTTATCTCACTGGAGTCGTGAGTGTAAAGCCCGTTACTCGCAATACTTAATATATTCGATTGATATTATCTATATTTAAATTGACGAGTTACATTGGGTTTTCACCAGGTTTTAACACAGTGTTCGAAATAATTAAATTGTACAGATCGGAAGAATTTTTGGAGTATAGCTTCTTTTGCTATGAAGATAGAGTACTGGATAGAGTAGAGATAGATACTTATCACTGATCAATGAATAACACCACCAATAAACTTGGTCCACAATAAAGAACCAGTCATAAATAATATCCATTCTTTAGTGGTTAGCGCAAAAATGATCGATATCGGCATAAAAGAGACTGAAAATATTTCATACTATCGTGAAAAGTTCAAACTCCGATAAAATATTTTTTAGTTTGTATCGATAACAGAGAATTATATGATAAAACCTTTAGCGATATCGATAGTTGGAACAGATAGTGTAAATTTATCTTTTCTCGTTAAATGTAATGAGTCTATTAACGTAAATATTTTTGGTAGTGTGAGTGCATTATTCTCTCTGTTCTTTATTGATATTAAATGAGATATCTTAATAATAATATTGATATTTTTGCGTCTTAAAAAAAGTGACTTAAAGTTTTCATTAATGTAAATGCTTTAGATGGATTGACATTTTTTTCAGGAAAAAGTTAACGTTGAACTCGTAGCGATCCCATACCCATTTTAAAGTATGTTGTTGATTAAAATCTTGTTATCGATTTTTCAGCAACTTCTAATTATTTTTTTTATGACACTTGAATACTTTGCAGAAAATTTTTATTTTTTAGAGTGTAGAAAACATTGTCAGGTATTTTGGTGTTCATTTATTCATACTATGGTAAAAGGTAAAGATTTAGGTAGGCATGAAATATATAGGTGAAATATAATTGTTTTTTTATTTTATTCAATCTAAAGGTTTTTTATTTTTTATTTTATTCAATCTAAAAATTTCATCTTACTAGCTGCTATGTCATAATAAGATAAACGAAATAGAAACACAATACCATGTAAAATATAGTTTAAGGTTACAAGTTACTGATATGTAAATCCCGGTGATGCTTACATATTCTTACGTAAAATTTCTGCATCATATGATTTCTTATTCACCTTATTTTTTCTTCACTCGCTCAGTTGTTAGTGAACGTAAAATACATGCAATTTAAAAACTAATACTATCAAAAAAAAGATAGAAAAAAAGAATTCGGAAAATTTGAATATATCCAATGTATATAAAGACCAAATATCACTCAAGACTTTTTTTTCTGGGTTTCAGATGCCCTTCTCTTTTTAAAAAATTTTTTAGTAAGGAAATCTTTGCTTTTTAAGAAAAGATTTTTTGAAATTAACAATAACTTCGTCAGTAACAAAAGTTATTCAAGAGCTTGTAGTCCCCATGAAAAAAAGTGCAAATGGCTGAATAATATGAAATTATTGAAATCATGCCGCTAGATAAATTTTCCAACAGCCGATGGTTATCACTTCAGCTACATATAAGTGAAGTCCAATCGAATATATCATATTAACAGCAAATTCCTTGAAAACTGCTTGAAATTTCTAAATGTAAACTCAGATTTCTATTCATATCTTAACGCTAGTGAAGTTGGTCTTAACAAAGATATAGGGAATTTCTTTTAGAGAAGCATTAGAATTATTTAAAGCAAACGATACCTACGAAGATCATTGCACCTTTACAGCGCAAATTGATTCAAGCGAAAAGTATATCTCCATCCAATTTAGGAGACATTTCACAAATGGGGCCCCATTTTCGTTTTCTCGACCGAAATGTATATTGAATTGGAGTATAATTCCAAGATCGTCAGTTAAAAGAACGATTTGCCAAACAATAGACGCTACTTTCGATATTAATAATATATACTCTCCCGAACAATGAGCTATTTCCGAGCTCGGATGCTAAATAGTACAATAGTTGCGACGAAAGAAAAGAAGGCAGGGGAAAGTAATTTTATACTTTGAATAATAATGTAGGTTTTATAAAAGTAGGCACGAACAATAATTAGAGTTTCAAAATATTTGCATTATTGGATACTAAAGAAATAGAACAGATATTTTTAGCTTATTTTTGTCTGCATATTGTAATTTTATTTTCCATTAAAATCAGTTTATCCCGACAACTTATATTCTCTTTACTTAAGCGGCATGTATATTCGATTCTTCATCTTGATATATATACATATACATATATATATATATATATATATATATATATATATATATATATATATATATATATATATATATATATATGTAACTATTATCGTCTTCTTCTTTTCCTTTTAATATTAAATTCCATAATTATTTCCTTTATCATTTTTTTAACCTTTATGCGTTCGATACGTTTTAGATATCTCCTTGTCATCTCAATACTATCTTCATAATATCACCTTCTTTAACATAAATTTCTCAGCTTGTGAAATAATTTATACAAAGGCTATGACTTAAAAATTGTTTGTTAAATTTTTAAATGTGTTGAAAAACGATGTATGTATTATCAAAACAAAACGATGTATGTATCATCCACTGTTACACTATCTGTATCGTTTTATGTACCTGCGTATGAAATTTAAACCACACAATTCTTAATGACTTTCCTTAGTCCTTTTTCTATATTATTATCAGATTGGTAGTTTAAATTGTGCGGTTGTATTTGAGTATGTGTAAGTAATATGTTATACCACTCTAATACCTAAATAAATTTAATGTATGAGATGTCATTGCATTCTTTTTATTGTCGATGGTAACTTCAAATACATGACGTTACTGATATTCTAATATGGCGGAATCCGGTATACATTATATACTGTCAAGGAGCAGGCAACTTTTTTTTTATAATTGGAGTCACTAAAGATAACAATTTAAGAAAGTATTAGCATGCACTAGTAAACCAATAACAAGAAATAATGTCGGGAATTCACTAACAATAATACACATGTTTCATTGA
The DNA here is from genome assembly GCA_039881145.1 of Druceiella hillmani. Taxonomy (NCBI): domain Eukaryota; kingdom Metazoa; phylum Arthropoda; class Insecta; order Lepidoptera; family Hepialidae; genus Druceiella; species Druceiella hillmani. The sequence goes on from JAYKKI010000016.1 coordinate 3,089,733, forward strand.
AAATAATACTGTCAATTGTATTAATATTTTCGTTGGCATAAATATTTTTCAAAAATCGCTTAATTGAATTCTTCGAAAGTTTAACCGTTAAAATTATTTACGTAACCATCAATATAATTTGTGATCAAAATCTTTTAATCCCGCTAAATTCAGTTATAGTTAGCACTAATCTAAAGACTTTTCAAAACGAATAAACCTATTAATAATACATCGGTTGCATTTTCTTTGAGAAGTATTGTAATTTCTTGGAAAACATGGTGTATAGTTTATTTGTGAGCTAATATTGTTTATTTAAATCGCATTATTACTTGTATAATATCAATTATTTCACAACTTATACATACAAATATTATATCTTTGATTATATATTTTCACAGCTAACAATTATGTGATAACAAAATGCAAAAATTATGCTTGCTATGAGGCTTGTACTAAGTTCCACAAATATTTACAGGAATGTATTGTTTTACTTCAACAGTTATCATATATAGTTAAAATTTAGCTTAAAAAACTGAATAGTTTATAACGATAAGACAATGCCATGTTTATCATACAATTTATCACAAAAAAATTTTCGATGTTTCTCAGTTTTCTGACTAATCATCATTGAGATTGTGAGAGGATCAGTAATTTTAAAGAGATTTTTTAAAATTTTTTTAGAAGAAAATTAATAGTCTAATTAAAATAAATTTATCAAGCCATCACTAAAATAGCATTTCTAGCACAAAAATTAATCAACCATAAGTGACATAATTCGGTAGAAGGCATATATATTGCCATGTATTTCAGAAACTACATCATTCAGATTCATTGCCCTAGTTTTCCTACATCCTTTGCGCATGCTTCTAAAATCCTATTTATTCATAATTTTGTATTCCGTAGTTCTAAAAATAAGGAGGCAAGTATATTTTATTGCATATTTTCCAGTATTTCACCGAAGATGTACTACTTATAATAATTAATAAAATACATTTTTGGGACTCTTATCTTTGAAATATCCCATACTAAACATAAATTTTTAAACTGTTCCACTGTTCAATTTATCCCCCTAGAATATTCACATAAATATCTTTGAGTTTCAGCTATGTGCGGGTCACAATGCTTAACTGTTTTTGAATTTCAAAGTTCGCCTCTCTAGCGGTTTCTGAGACAAAAAACTGTGTCAGACGGACAGATAGATAATAGAATTGATATGACTTCTTATAAGAGTCCAGTTTTAACTATATATAACTATAAAAATTATATATTTTTGTACGTATATTTTAATAAACTTTTATCTGATGCCCTCTCGATACGACGAAATCTTTTAAAAATATTTTACCTCTTCTTGCTTCCCATATAATTATCCCAAAAATGAAAATCTAACTTATTAACGTAAAGTCAGTAATTAGACCACTATCCCTTAATATTATGCTCTTCCACTTTTTGCTTCAAATAGTTTCATATACCCCATAAGTATTTCGTAATTTAATATATGTCTCGTTTTTTGGTATAGAATGTTAAAATTTCTTAAGGGTAATTATTTTCTAATATACCTTATGTAAATTTTTGTAAGCGCGTAATTTCAACCATTTGCGCAGACCATCAATTTTTTTATGTAAGTCGTCTTGTTTTAAAATAATTAAAGTTTAAATTTTGTACGAAACCATAATAGGGTGCAACCCCATGTAAAAAGTGTTAGTTATTAGTCTGGAAACGTCTAAGATCTTGCCAAATGTCACGATGAAAAATAATTGCTATCTAACTGTTCATGAAGACGGTAATTGAAAACGTGACGTTCGTTCTTTGTTAACTTTGCATAATTTAACTTTGCGTAGTATAATAAATATTACAATGGTAACTAGTACTAGGTTAATAAAATGAACTAAGAAAAACGAGTGTTTCATTTGACACCTTTGTTTTCTTTCTTACATTTATTAAGCTCATTAGTCGTTAATCATTCCGTAAGTTTATAAGTATTTCTTTTCGTTGCATTCGTATTGGATTAGAAAATTAATTTGTACGCTGTACACAATGATTTAAATTAATATTATACAATTTAAAATTGATTAAAGTAAAGCAAAATATAAATAGTTCACATGTACTTGCTATATCCGTCTAATGTTTGCTCAACGTGGACTCCGTGTAGATTTAACCGTTAAATAAAACTATTATGTTTTACGTCATAAATAACCAAGCAGCATATTGAAATCATTTCAAATACATACAATGGTTCAGATGGTTTATATAAAACTTTTTTTTTAAAACACTTAAGTAATTATTGTAATTTATCGATATTACGCATTTCATCATTTTGCTCTTAATCCAAAATATCCATAAGTACAAAATCCAAAAATATAATTATTTTTAATTTAGTAATTGAGCTTTATCAAAAAGGTCCATTATAACTTTTTTTTCATTTTGCGCCATCAATAGGAGTAAAACTTTAAAATATCTAAAATATTTAAACGCCATGCACAATTTTCTTTGACTGTTTTTAATATAACTACCATTAAAATACGCTGCAAATAATTCTTTTAGGTGTAAGGTAATACGAATGATGTGTCCGAAAATGATTCTGTTAATTAAAATATAGCTGATTGATAACCTACCGTTAATAGAAAAAGAAAGAAAACAAATCTAAACTTCCGTATTTATTTCCACACATGTACGACCGAAGCACTACATTTTGGACCACTCTTAATTTAATATTGAAAATATTAAAAGTTTCTTATGCAATCAACACATTTATACAATTTCTACACAATATTTTAAAACTGGTGATTGTATGCCAGTTTTAAAATATTGTGTAGAAATTGTGTATCGTATCTAATTAAAGTATATATTTAACATATTTAATTTTGAACGATTTTTTATACACCAAAATCAAGCGGGACTTAGTAGTATTGTTTAACCTAAGTGCTACGGGCCTAATATTTTCAATCCTAACTTCGCGAATTAGTTGTTAATTTGCAGCTAGACGGGAATGGATCTACTAAAAACTTTGTTATTCACTTTCATCCGTAGTCCCAAAACAGGACGTTTTTAGAGACGTTTATTAGTCATGAATCCAAATTTCAATTGCTTCAAATTTACACTAACTCCGTTGTGCGATAGATTGTATATTACATGTTTAAATAATTGTAATGATATTAATTAAACAAAAAAGTACAATACACATTTCTCTTGCTCTCTTATAATGCTTTAAATCAGCACTATCTTGGTTTCCATTTCAAACGATGATAACTTTAAGAATATTCAATATGCAATTTCTTTACAATTCAGGTGTTACGGTATTTTTTTACATTCCCTGTTGAGTATTTCCTTTCCATTACACCTACGGATATTTTTTTCCATCAAGCTTTTACGTCTCGTTTCACGTACCTGTATATGGCGATATCAGGAAATAAATTCAAGGAACTACTTTTTCTCAATTTTCCGTAACCGATCAACTAGAAATTTATAGTATGTATATGTTGTTAAATCCTAAAAGAATAAGATTTAACAACAATAATTGAAGATAAAGTAAAATTTTGTCCTTTATGATTTGATTGAAAAGATATTCATTTTTGTGAATATTTTATTATATTTTAACAATTCAAAATAGCTGCGCTAAAGTAATGAACGTTTTTTGTTCGAAATTAAAACATTGCAAAGGAGAATATTAAAAATGTTTCCTTTCATAAAGGAGTGAATTTCTTTTTGCCTGTTTTATGTTCCAAAAGATTTTTAAATTTATAAGACGTGAGTTAAAAAAAAAAGTTAACGGTAGGTGTCGTGGGACACCCGGTTGGAACTTAGTTCCAAAATAAATTATGCATATAATTTTTATTATTCACAGGTATATAAACATCTCAGCATAATAAAACATTAGCTATATCATTTATTAAATATTAAAAATTTATGATTTCCAAACAAAATTCGGAAAATTAATTTATTTTCAGTATTACTTAAATTACGATAAATTGTCACCATACCATTTATTTTCATTAATTAATTAAACTTTATTTAGATTGTTTCAGTAAATTTAACAATTCGTTATATTCATTCAAATTTTTAAAATATTTAAATGTAAAATAAAATAATTAAAATAAAAATAAGTAAGTTTAAATTTTTAATACAACTAAATTTAATTTTAATGCAAAAAAATTATTTATGCAAAAAAATTACAATAACTAACTTTAAAAATATATAAGTAATCAAATTTTAATTTTTAAAATAATTGAATATAAGCTTAAAATGAACTTTGAATTTATTCGATTTAATAATAAAATTTTAGATTAATAAAATTTAATGTTAAAATGAATCGTAAATTTTATTTATTTTTGAAATAATCAAATTAAAAATAATTAAGAATTAACTTAAAATTAACTTTACATTTAATTTAATTTTTTTTAATAAAGCAAAATTGAAATAATAAAATACGAACAAAATTAATTGATTGAATAATAAAATTTAATTTTAAATTTAATTCAATTAAAAATTAAATAATTGAAATTAAATTTTTAATTGAATTAAATTTAAAATTTATTTTAACACGACATTTTGTTATTCTAAAAATTTACATTTTTTCTATCCTCAAACAATATAAATAAGTTTAAATAATATTTACGCGTGTTTAAAATTGAGGGTTACAGCTGACCGCACACAATGCTTGCTACTCTAATGAATACTCTCATGAACACACACATACAATAGTATATAATAGAGAGAGTTAACGCTTTTTCCTTACGTTCTGCCAATTCGTTCTACTGTAAGCACGGTAAAAGAACTTCGCTCCAAAAATGCGAATCGTATCAATAAAATAGCAAAGGGATTAATTAATAAAACAGCAAATAGCAAAGCAATTAATTTATGAATGACCAAGGACCAATAAAATAGCAAAGCGATTAATTAATGAATGACCAAGGACTGAAATGTGTATCCAATTTTCTTCATGAGTGTCATTAATTTAATTCAATAATTGTATGTGTGTTATAAATTACAAGTCTTTCAGTCCGTGTAAGTACATTTTAATATTTGGACAATTTTTCTTTCTAAATACAGTTATTCAACAGTATATAATAGAAAGAGATAACGCTTTTCCTTACGTTCTGCCAATTCGTTTAATACACTTTAAAGCACTTCTAAATACACTCTAAATTTATGAATTTCTATTTTAAATTCTATCTATTAGATGACACCGTGGAGTGTAAAAAACCTTTTCGAGCCTTTCTTCAGTGTATAGCAGTTACGTTTATATGCTTTGATGACACGTTTCTTACGCTTATCAAAATAAAATATATAGGTTGATGCATTTACATGTCTGTGATTTATAACCATTTTTAATACAAAAAATTGATTGTCTCAGGAAAAAAAAGTATTTCAATCCACTCACGATGCACTATTACGGATCAAAGTGGCGTGTTCACGAAAATTGAACACTTCGACATTTCACTTCTTAATTTGATGCGATAGAGGATGTAGAGCGGAAATGTTAAAGAAACGTATAGGAAGAAAAATTGTGTTTACGTAAAACAGAAATAATTACAAATAAATATAATTAAACGCAAAATTAAGCCTAAATCAAAATTAAAATGTTTGCTTTTGGGAGCGATATAGGATGGAATTACATTTATAAGAAAAAATCAGAATTAGGAAATACGCTGAAATGAATAGAAAGAACGAGCTAAAATATTATCTACCAATGTGAATTATAAATCGGTGTAGAAATATTTATTTTTAATTTAATCTCTGCATGTTCCAAGCCTGAATAAGCTCAGCAAAAAAAAACGAGTCAAAACGAAAAGCTTAACTTTTGTATTTTTATTTATGTTGCGTACTTAATTGAAATTTTATATCGCGTTCTAAATGGAAATTTTCGTTCTAAATTGTTATATGACCGAAGAGTTTCAATTGTAATTAAAATGATGTCCATTTCGAAGCGAACATTTTTTCCGCGATAGTTTAATAATACGTAATGCAGAAGACTGACTTTTGTAGGCGTTGAGTCAGTAATCAATTACCGATTCTTGTCGGAAAAAGTTGGTGGGTCATTTTTCACCGATTTAGCGATTACATACAGCACATAACCCGGAATAAAGTTCTTCCGCCTCTGTTAGCGTTTGTTCAGACTTATGTTCCATTATTTTGCAGTTAGCGCGATTAAACTCGTAACGTATTTTGGTGGATCCGGCCAGAGTTGTTTCAATTTTGTTGCATTATTTTTGTGGGTTTTTCGTGTTATTGTAGTCAATATCTTATATTAGTTTTTCTCCTATATCTTATATAAGGAGAATATTTCATATAAGTCTTAGTTTTGAGAAATGAAACCGTGATGAAAAGTGGCACACATCATTAGCGGGAAAGCGTGTGATAGGTAGAGGTTTCCACTCTTACAAATGCAAACCGCCAGTACGCGTAGCTTCTTTTAATTTTTACTACGATTTCGGCCGTAGAAAAAGGCATTAATATTAATAAGATAACTAGCTTCGTTAAATTTTCATCAGTTTCAATTAATATGTGAACACTTCAGAAAAATAAATATATATTTTCAGTATGACTAATTTTCACTCTCCAAAGTAATAACATAACAATTTTCATACCTTTTTTTACTACATTATTTTATCTTCTTTTTGTGATCTAGACACATTTAAAGACATATGGAATTACATTTTTAATTAACTTCAATACCTTTTTCCATAATAAATTTTACCTAAAAACTATACTATTTTATTTGAGTCTCTTACTCCAAAAGTAGACTGCATTGACTGTAGTATGCACCTACGTAATAAATAAAATTTTTGAAAAAATATTCTGCTTGACCTAGGGATCTTTTAGACAGAGTTACCGAAAATAAAAAAATATTCAAATCTTATTATTTTTTATTATTTCTTAATTTTTAACCCAAAATATGACTACAGTATGATATTAATTTTGCCACATTAATATAAAAAAGAAATAAAGTTTATGATCTTAAGACTTTGTCACGTCGCTTTAACTAGAAAACTACTCAGTTGAGTTTGTAAACGCTTTTGCAGGTAGTGGGCTACTTTCTAACATAGATTCTACTTTATTCCATTTTGTGGAACGGAATATTTGAGAAAAGGGTTGTAGGAGTAAAAATGGAGAAAAACACAAACGTTTCAAAAGAAGATATCTGAACTATGCGACACAGTAAGATGAAGTCTCGACCCGCCTGCCCACCCTTTCTCTATCACCATCAGTACACCTGATCCACCTGCAATCCACGCGCCATGCGCTCCGTCCTCGGCCATGATTAAGGTTACTGAAAGTATCAATGGACCGGTGGACGTTATCAAAGTATATATTTAGTGTATTCCAATGATTTTTACTGATATACCATGCACTTTAGAGTATGTATATATTATATTTATCAAAGAAAGTACCATTTACTCTCACAATAAATAAATCCCAGGTACAAACTTTTGATTGGAATTGATTTTAGGTTCGGATGGTTTTCTAATGAGCAACTACATCTTGTGTCTTTCAGAATGAGAACTTAAGTGAACCAATCCATTTGTCTCCTACAAGATATTAAAACTATATTGTAATTAACTATAAATATTACCAGATAACGGTCTTTTTCGGTATATTGTCAATTCCGAGTTTCTTCGTAGAATCAAATAAAAGAAACTCCAGCCCGCTCACTGGAGCAAAAAAGGACTACATTTTTATCAGTCCGCAAGTCACTTGCTTACTTATATCCGACGATAAAGTATTATATTTTGGTTGAAAATATACCGACAATTGAAAATAACTTTCGTAGACAGTAAAGATTAATCTGTAAGCCATTATACATTTATTTTTAGTTATAATATGTTACAAAACCACCGTAACTTCACAAATATTTTCACATTAAATGATTACTTAGTTCAATACCCTTTAGGGAATTGATAATATAATAAAACATAAGCCCCGAAAGCTCCTCATTAAGTATTCTCTCTCTCTTGTTTTTTTCGTATAAAATTTAGATGTCAAGGCTGCTAAGGGTGAAAAGAAAATTTCTTGCTTTACAAAGAAAGATACAGAAACCCTAATAAAAATGTTTATGTTGTCCGTTCGGAAGTTTTTACTTTACTATCTTCTTTAACGAATAAAGGGATGCTTATATTAATATCGCATTTCAAGTAGGCGAGTACAAAGATGCAAAAAAAATTATAGCGAATATTAAAAATATGCTTTCTGAATAATTAATCTTTACACTCCTTTTAAAGGGATAACTCGTTGTTTCAATAGGCTGTAATGTGAAAAAATGTAGGAAAAACTATTTGGAATGCTCATATACGATTATGATGAAGAAGTAGGTCGATAAGAAAACAATCTTTACGAATACTTGATTGTTCTCCATGGAAATTTTTTTAATAAGACACAGATTTCTAATTGACAAATGAAAGTCCAGCTGTACTTAAAATAAAAGAAACGAGTGAAATGAGTCTAAATTATCAACTTCCGGCTCCATCACCGTACCTGATTTGCTAAAAAGAAAATCTATAATGCACTTAGTCGTGCCTTACTTGATTATCATCATTAGTGTTGAAGAATTCTATGGTATAAATTCGTTTTCATGATAATATTCTAAGCAAATTCATGAGACCACACTGGGAGTATATCCTTTCAAATCTAAAAAGGTGTCGTTAAAATTTAATAATAAATGCAAGAGATAAGAAATGGCATACGCACATGACGCAGTAGAATCGTGAACGTCATATTTGAACATGTTTCAGTAAAAAATTATTTTATTTTATATTGCAATCGCATTTTTGATTGTGTTTATTTTTTCAGAAACGTTCTGGAAATTGTCATATTGTTCCTGAAATTCTCTAATCAATATGATGTATATGATTATCATAGAAATAATAGATATGTTCTTATTAAACCTAAATATATGTATTCAGATGTAATAAAGAACGTCTTTATTATTCAAACTTGTCACTCGAAAACGGTTAATAATGTTCATACACATTTTCTTTAACATTTTCCACTCAGTTTGATGAACAGAATATTTTTGTTACAGTATGTGTGTATGAGGTGTAATTTAATTTTTTAGAATACTGTACCTTAAAAGGTAAAATTTGAATCCTTGAAACATCACTTTTGTGTTTATCTGCCTATCCGTCTGTTGCAGCTACTTTTCTCAAAAACCGTTTGATACAAACTTAAAATTTGGAGTCGTGACAAAGTTTAGGTTATAATTCCTATAATGCAATTACAGTAGTAAAACTTAAAAATATTTATAGAGATATATTAGAGAGGGTAAATAAGGCACTGAAGTTTTTTACCACTGTATCGCATAAAATATTAATTGAAAGAGCTATTTAGGGGAATGTCGGGGAATTGTTAAAAATGTCATCAAAACTTTCTCGGAGACCGTTTATCGTACAACCTTGAAACTTAATAATAAAACATGTTAACACGTAAATGTATTTTGTCAGATAATAGTCAAAAATATATAATATATATTAAAACTTAAAGTGATAAAAACATTCAATATATATTTTTTTCATTTCATGTATAGTAATGAAGAGCCATTAATAGGGCAACTTAAGTGATTAAACTTTACTCTGGAATTTTGGCGGTGATTCAAAATTTCATAATTTCAAAGATATTTACGATACTTTTAGACCTGTTAAAGTATAATAGCAATATATTTGTAGGATAAATATTAAAATTATGATTTTAAAATTCTTTGATATTAATACCACATACTCTTAAATGTTTATATATGTTTAAATGTGCACGGAACATTTCATCGGGTTATTTTTGTTAATTATGCTTATTATAGATTGAAATTAATATCAGAAGCGTAATTTCACACGGACTGAACTTCGTAAAATTATGAGGTGAAATTAAATTTGGTTACGGAGCCCAAAAATCTGATTACGCGGAAAAACCATAAGGAGCGGAAAGTAGTAAAATGCTTCAAACTAAATTAAAAATTGCTTACAACTTTTCAAAAACTTCTGACCCATTAAATGAAATTAGGATTAATTTCTGACAAAAATTGGTATGTTCATTTAAATTAATATATTACTCTCTTTCATGTAAAATGCTCTTTGCGTATAAATTTTAAAATATTTTCCTTGATTTAAATATTTTTTTAAAGCTGTTCAAACCTTCTGAGTTATTCGAATTGTAGTACTTATACAGATACACAGACAGGTCTGATCTAATTACCTGATTTTCAAATTGAACCTGATTTTTAAAACAATTTTGTCGTTATATCGAAAAATTATAAAAATGATTTTAAAATTCATAGTTTTTAGGACATTCCTAATATTTTTAGGCTTATCGAGTGAGAAATAATAAGAATGTTTATGAGTATTTAAATTGTTGTAACATATCAACTCACGAGTAAATGTTTATATATTCCTAAGTGTACTCGTAATACTATTAGTGCGAGGTGTCTGTACCAATCGAATTAACAAGCTCGAATGAAACTTTGGTTTTTAGGTAGAAGTTCTAAAAACAATTGTAATATCGTGTCAAATTGACTACCATAAAGTTAGCCAAAAATTGCAAAAAACAGCCGAAAAAAATAGGGTTAAATCTAATTGGGTTTTTAGGTATAAACTACATAAACTATTATAATATTGTGTCAAATTTATAATAAAGTTAGTCAAAAATTGCGGGAGAAAGTCGAAAAAACAGGGATTAATCTAAAACTATACGGCTCGGTTTACTAAGTTTGAGAGATATTATGTACGATAATGTTAAACATAATATTGTTGAAGTGCATTGATTATATACATTGGAAAATGACAAAATTATATACCTATAAACCGAAGATAGGAATAGTATCTCCAGGAAAATTTTAAGAAATATTTTAAACGAACTTTTAAAATTTTCATTAGCAAAGCTATTAGAAACTTTCACTTCACTAATTTTTTTAACGATTTTATAAGTTTTATGGCCTCTAAGCAACTAAGAAAATACATAATATAATAAATAAAACATAAGCCGATAACAACAGTGTGTAATACCTTAAAATATATTTGAAGGGATTTTGGGATTTATTTATGTATTTTTGAATATAGTTGACTTCAAAGATGTAAAATAAATAAAAAAACCAATTGAATGGTACCAAAAGTATTTCCTCAGAAAAGTAAATTTCGCTCATAACGATGTTCTTATCATTTTCTCCGAAATCACTCATCACATTTTGTTATCTTCTTTTTATAAAGAACTGAAATAATTCTTGAAAAGGACCATTCCTTAATTTGATGAAAGCAGCCGACATATAGTATAAACAAATTGATTACTAATAAATAAAACAGAACAAGGGCATTTGAATACTTTTGAAAACCAAACAACCAAACGATACTTAAATAATTTAAAATATTAGGAAAATATAAAAGTATAGCGTGAAGATCATTTGCTAAAAAAGGGAAATACAAAGATAGACTTTTACCAACTCTTGTCTCTCCTTGAACTTTACTTTCTTTAGTCACATAACTAAAATTAATAATTATATGAAATTGGACACGATATCATCGTATCAAGTTCTTTAAACGGTTTTTTACCTTCCAGTACTCCAAGGAAATTCGGTTTTTCACTCTTATTTATTTAAAACTCAAGGCAAGATTACATTCCTGAATAACGCTAATTTCTTTAAATATATAACCAGTCTGAAAAAACCGTCTTAATAGAAAATAAATCATTACCGCTTTGATAAATTTTTTGCGCGTTCCTAAGCATAGAATTCTGACTCTATCCTAAGTACGAACAAGGCCAAGTAGTTTTTTTCAGAGCTTATAGTATTAAAAATTTAAATGAATCTAAAACTATAACCCCTTATAATGTCTTATTCTTTTGCCTTTTATATTATCAGTGATTGAAGACAGTCATCGCCATTATTCGCTAGTTCTGCCTAGATAAACCCAAAAGTGGAAGACCAAATCATTGGATAATGCTATTTTTTTACCTTAATTGAAAAATCGGAATTAAAATAGATAATATGGAATATTACTGATGTTTGTAATTTCTCGATCGAAGTAACTGTGTTACTATAAAATAAAATGACCTGATAAAGAAAAAAAAACATATTATTTTCATTTAGTTAAAATATGACTAGTTTTTCGGCTTTGCTCGCGTAGACGATTCGTTTTCTAAACTTTAGTAAATTTTTTAATTAACTTCAAAAAGAAGGTTATAAATTCGACCCAAATGTATTAATATTATTAAATATGTTAATATTTTAAGGCTTCTAAACAAATGCACAACATTTCAAAAATTTGTGAATATTTGTCTATATGTTTTTCTACTTATTTCTCACTGTCAATGCCAACCACATTTTATAACTGGCCCTAAGATTTATTAATTGACGTTGCGAAACATACTCTAAGGGGAAATTGTAGTTGCTTGAATTCAAAAATATAATAATAGTATATGATGGTTTTAGCCGTATGAAAACCGATCCTACCGTACAGCCAGTGAACACAGTGGCACGTAAAAAATTACAATAGAAATATTTTTCCCGTATAAACTTAGCTACCAATTGTCATCCGATTAGAGAATGAATCTCCTAAAAGTATTGAACACTTGTTACATTATTTGTATTAGAAATATTAATACTAAATTTTAAGTATCCCTTTCACCCCGTAGGGGTTGAATCTCGGACAATGCTTAATACTTGTTTCATTATTTGCTTTGAAAAGAATTAATACCAATTTTCAACTAAAAATTACCATAACAATTTTTTTTCTTTTACAAATATAGCCACCCCTTTTCACCCCTTAGGGATTGAATATGTTAAAGTGCTAAATATTTTTGATATTATTTGTCTTGAACAGCAACTTGGGCTATTAGCAAAGATTCTCTTCTTCTCTTCTTTGCTAGACCTTTACTAATAGCCTATCTGAAGATGTAATACAACGAAACCTAGGTCGTGGTAAAAAACTTAAAGAATGTAGGAACAATACTACATCATGTAGTTTCATTTAATTGTGAATAATGCATTTCTACAAAATTAAAGCCAAATATATTCAATAATATAAATTCATTTCTTTCTGAAAGATACAGCGAAATTTTTTAAATATTTTTGAGTGTATCATTTCGAAAAAAATCGTCAGATGTTTATCACGGTGATGCGACATTAAAAAGCCACGCAGTAATGATCCAATAATAAATGAAATAAAAGAATTACTATATCCAATTTTAAATGATCTATAAATCGTTCTGAGGGAAGGCACCTTTATATGACTTTATGACCGTTTAGTGAAGAAACTTTTCCGCATAAAGTCGTAACTGTCACTCCAAATTACCCAGGTGAATTTCAGTGGCTTTACGACGTTTGCGTGTGCACTTCTAGTATCATAAACTACGGGTTAAGATACATCGTAGAAATAATAACATTTATCTACGTTTTTACAGTTTGATACCATGAAAGGATGAACGGAATCGTTATAAGATCATTCACGTATCTGTCTGTCATATCCGTTTTTCATAGAAACCGCTTGATTTATACACACGATATATTAGAACATATTATCGCACATATAGGTAATACCCAAAAAAACATTCATTAGGAATTTTTAGGAATTCATCCCAAATTAAGTTGTCGATTTTTTTAAATTCCATAAGTGGCGTGGGGTCTCATTTTAAAGGATTAGTTTTAAGGTCTTAATTATTTCTCAAACAGTTTAACAAAAAAATTATGAAAATATTTGTGTATTTATAAGACTAAATCAAAGGTTGCAAGAAAAGTCTGGCTATGACTATGAATGCAATCATTTTTAAATATGCAACAGGTTTTTACACCTGTAAAAAATGTAGCAGGCAATGTATATTTTTGTAAAAAATTAATATTTTTAAATAGTTTAATGGACATGCTATACACCCTTAAATATTTCTAAGTCACTAAATGTGTACGGTACCCGCAAAGTGCAAGTTTTAATCGCTCTTGATAGGTTTGTTATTCTTTAATACTGCATTTAGTACGTTATAAACACTTTAAGTAAATCCCGAGATTTACAGTTTATAACACAATATGAGTTTCTAATAAAATTTATTTGTTTAAAATTTGTTCTGCATACAAAGTCGCCGACTGTATCAAAATTAAAGATAGTAGAAATAATACTACATCGCGTAGTTTCATTTAATTGTGATTAAGATAATTGCTTTTATCTGTCTCTAAAAGTGCCAAGTCATCTTTAACGATTTCGATGAACCTTTAATTAAATTTCACAATATTACTAAATATATATCAATTGTCACAACGAATCCTATGTTTTATGGTTAATCTTATAAATCTAAAGCTTTTTATGTGAAACTAGCTATTGCTATATATTAATAAAGATTTCTTAGACAATGTAAACTTCAAATTAAGATACGAAGGTAGTATGATTGTTTCTGTGTTTAAACAAACTTTATTCCATGCTAAATACTCTCTCTCTATTTCTCTTCTAGTTACTGAGAAAACTTATTTCATTGGTTGTAGTAACGAAGGTTGTATTATCTCAAAAGTCTTTTTGTCACTAAATATAATCATTGCAGAGTAGGTTTTAATATGTATATGGTACTTCACTAGAGACGATTTGTATATATTACTGGTATATATCCACATGGTGAGAAAGTCTATGGTATAGTAAAATAGATAATAAGAAAACATTAATATGCCATTTAAAGTTCAAGTAATTTGATCACATAAGCTGCTATACTGAGCCAAGATTATTCTTGCATCTAAGTAGCATAATTTTTTAAGGATATTAATTTTGTTTATCATAGGCTTAGTGTGTTGGGTCAATCATCGCTTATGGTCATTGACAACGAGGCGTGCTGCGTTGTCCTGGGTACGATTCCCGGCCACTCGTCGAACGGAGCTGAAGTGATGTTTCCACTCATATAGCTAGAAGACTTCAGATCAGTTATGAGCAGCAGTACTATTGGTGCGAGTAGCTACAACCTACGACCGTCAAGCCGCGTATTCAGATTGACATTTATGGGCAAAATCTCGAATGATAAGCGAATAGGGAGACTTATTATTAACAGTAAAGATATACAGGTTGTTACATATATATTTTAAAGCTTCTGAAATTAATATGTTAAACTATAAAAACTTATTTCATATAAAAATGTCTGAAATTTAAAAATGTTAAAATATATAATGTGCGATATACCAGGTCAAAATTATATTTTTGTGAGTTAAAAAAGTTAAATATATTGTACTAATTGTAAGTATTCGGTTAAAATGTCCCCGTCTCATGTCCCTGTACATAAATTGTTTTAATTTTGTAGCACATACATACGCCGTAATAAGAAAAATGTAATATTTTGCCTGCAAATTAAATTCAGTAGATTGAGTGATTTGAGTTAAATAGATTGACTTCAATTTATTGTGCAATTGTCATGATTTTTTGACGTCAGATTAATTTTTAGCCTATTTTTTTCGTTTTAAACCGTCCCTACTTTCAAAGTATTGGACAAATTTTGTTCATCTAGGAACTTATACTAGATTTTGAACTAAACTAATTTTACGGTTAGGATTAAGGAGCAGCTTGGTATTCTGTGACCGATCGTTAATTAAAATGGCGATAATTCGAATTAATTTGTGTATAAATTTTCTCCGGTCTGGCTCTAAAAACATTTATTAAAATCGGTAACATTCCACCATTTCTAAGGCAAATTCTTTGTTATCAATACTGACTAGACTAAATTGCGGTGCGCTGTATGTGTTTTAAAATACAAGACATTTGTATTTAAAGACAGTTACTTTCACCGTTGAATTTAAAAAAAAGTTTAAAATTGTAACAAAAAATAAATAGAGACTGTCTTTTATATTGTGTTCTCATATATTATAGACCACTTTTTCTTCTGTGCGTTACGTACACTTGCATATATTTTTGACAGGTAATCAGGGTGAGGCCAAAAATTATGTACATATATATATATATATATATATATATATATATATATATATTCATCTTTCATCGCTAGCTGACGATTCACGGAGGAAGGTGATGCCTTGGCCAATATATGGTAGTTGACGATCTTTGGCAACAGTTATGGCTTGTTTCGGATCTGGGTTTCTCGCACATGTCTTCTTAGATGCTGTGCGTTAAATTTCCTGACGGCCGGTTTTTCCGCTAGAGGATTGAGTGGTAAACACTCCATTTTCATTTGACGAATGTGATTTAACCAAAGAAGATTGCTTTTTATTCTTTTTTAGATATTATCTTGTTTTTTTCCGCGTTTGACCTCAAACCGTGTGACTGGGCATAGCTGGTAATTCGGTATAGAATGTTCGCTGCTTGAGCATCGAAATTAGCAACAATTTCACTATTGTTGGCTAACATTAACTCAGTCAGGAAAAAGAAAGTGTTGTTGAAACCTTGTTGAAATCCGGTTTCAATTATGAATTCTTCTAAAAGTTCGTTTCAAACACAGACACTACTTTCTAAACCATAAAACGTACCTGGATAGTGAAGATAAACGTCAGATACCGACCGGTATTCAGCTTCAGTGGCTTTTCGTAATGCCAACCAACAAACGCGATCAAACACTGATTTTAAGTAAATAAAGACTATTTCCCATACTGAATTCTTTCCATAGAAAATTTTCAGAGATCAAAAAAGAACAAAATCGAGTTAATGCAAGTAAATAGATGCTTACGTGACTCTTGCAAAATGTATATTTTTGATGATAAGATACTTGATCACGGCAAAGAATTTTAGGCAAAACCCATTGTAATAATTTTGTCATGTTTAAAGAAACCCATCTCATCCACTTCCATTCTTCCAACATGCGCGTAAAAGTCTCAGTCAATAACAACCAGATCAGTTCATAAAATTGAATCCAGCAGATATATATACTGAAAGGACCTTTAAATGTTTCCATTAATAGTTAGAAAAACGAGACAGTGCGAGATTCGTACGAAAGCGATGACTAAATGACAGGTGACCGTTAAACCTAGAACCGTTTCTTTCTTCTCCTGGCCCGAATAATATAAAATAATTAACAAAAATGTTGTTGGTGATGTCGCTATCATCAAGAAGTAATTTTTTATTTATCCGAATCCCACAATTCGTAAGTCCGACAAAGAAAGTATATAAGGATATCTACGGAACCTAATTTTTTGATGAATGTGAAAAAATCAAACTGTTTCCAAAAAATCGCTTTCAAGTTTCGTAGTTTGAAAAACATCAGATTTCTCGATTTAAAATATCTTCAACATATTTCGAAGATTTATCTCCATTTGAAAAAAAAATTGTATCGTCCTTTACAACCCAATTTGTAAGAACAATAAAGCCACATTTTGTGACTAAAAATAGTTCAGTCATAATGAAAAAAATGTCGTTTGTGGAGAAAAATATTTTCATTACCTTTAATTTTCTTCCCACGTTCGTTAATGACTTAAAAACAGAAATAGGTTTTTATCAACATCGTAAACGGATGTTCGAAATTATTTCCAGTGAATAATTCCGTCCAAATATGAGTAAATTAATATATTATGGGAACGAATTTAGAAATTAATCTTTTGACAAGAGCCTTATAAAAGCGTTTGTTATAAAAGTTCTAATGAAAAAGTCGAGATTACATAAAAAATTACGAAGGAAAATTCATTATGTTGAGATAATGTTTTTTACTTTAAATTATTGTACCGATTTTTTTAGAAAATTGCTTATGGGGTATTTCTGTTGTAGCTGGTGAGAATAGGGAGACGTTTTAAAGTTAATTTTAAATTTATTACAGGGGTTTTCAAGACAATACATCTTCCCGACTGTACGATATGCGCGTTGGTTGTTTTTCGATGGTAAAATTTTGTAATTTCGTGACACCGCCATGCTGTACTAGTAGTATATCTGCAGCTATAAGAGTGACGTGTTGTACAACTTTGAGCTGTATATATGTATATAAGTAAAGTTAAATTGACCTCGCGGAAAGTTCAATGTATGTATACTATGCATTGATTAAATTGTGTTTTAGTTTGATTATTATTTTAATTGTTTAATTCTAGAATCATTGTGCAGTAAAACAGTAAGTACTAAATATATTAATGATTTTATATAGCAAAATAGATAAAAAAACAAAGCATTTATTTTCAAATATTTCCAATATTCAGATCAATATTTACGTTTAAAATTTTGATATTATTTATTTTCTTAATATTTGACCTTTGCAAAACATCATGCAACAAGTATTTCATAATCCCTTTCGAGTTATTTTACTAGTGGGTTAAAGCAGAAATCTAGTTATTTGATAATATTTTTGTCACGTATTTTAAAATTGAAAATTCTGTAAAATTTGCTAAAACCAAGGTTACCTCATAGTTTTTAGTTTTCACTTCTGTCGGCAGTTCCCATGACTGCTTATATTTTTTTTGCTTAGTAATATTGTATTGTAAACTTTGCTAATTTGCAATAAAATATACACTATTTCATAAACCATTATGTAATAAGTGTAAAATTGGCAACATTTTGACGACAAAACGATTTTTCTTCGAAACATTGAGAATTTTCTCAAAATTTCTACTCATTGACAAAATCGTGGAATGTGCCAGAAACTACAGACAAGGATCCATGCACAGGTAAAAAAACAGATATTGTTATTGTGTTGTTGACAGTTCGGGTTCGGATTCACGTGTAAGTTATAAATAAATGTTAGTAGCCTTTCCCAAATAAACACAGACACGAGTCATTCGTTGTAACAGTAAATTTTATTTTATAAATATATTGATATTTGCTAGTATAAACATATAGATATTAAAATTTATCTATCTTTAAATGCTCAAGGAAGAAGAAGTGCAAATACTACACATAAATTAAATTCGTGAGAATTATTATTATCGTTAGCAAACTGTGCAGTCGGCTAAATATTTTTTCCAATGCCATATTTTCAGGATATTGTAACCAAATGGCAAGAACAGATCTCTTGTAATTCCGTTCCGTCCATCTGCCTATATATCCGTCTTCCTGCCTGTATGTCACAGCCATTCTAATCAGAGACTATTATTACTTTAAAAATGAAATTTAGATTTTAAATGATTTCTTTGATATTTTGTCGCATAAAATTTACAAAAATATATGAAACCTACTGCTTAATTTTTAATTACAGGGATAACAAGAAAAATATACAGCGACATACATATTTGTGTTGTTAGAATTTGATCTGGAAAGGTGATTAAAGGGAATCTGAAACGTCAAATCTGGAAAGTCAATTAATTAACAAACCTGGCAAAGTTGTCAAGGAAAAGTGATCAAAGGATGTGGTCACCCTTCTCGTGAAAAGAGTGTGACTATTTCGATAATAGTTTGTCGAAATGCAGAAAGAAGTTTCTTACTTCCAGTTCTTATCATAAAAGACGTGAATAAAAAAGCTGAATTCATTGAAGGAAACTCAGCAGAATCTGAAATATTCATGAATAAAAACTCGGCTTATGTTGGTAATAAACATTTTCATAAAATGGTTTATGGGCATATTTTTACCACGTAAGCCAATTGAAGGAAAAATATTGTTAATATTGAGTGGTCATGCTTTGCGTTGCAGTTTAATTGAGTTAATGGAAGAAGTTAACAAAAAATAATGTAATACTCTTTTGTTTGACATGTCATACCACCAAAGCACTGCAACCTTCGAATCAGTCGTTTTTCAAACCATTAAAAATGGATTATGATTACAAAGCTCAAGTTTGGATGAACCACAACAAAGATCGAGTTTTAAATCGCTATCAAGTTTATTAATTAATTAGTAAGACTTTGAATAAAGCTGCAACTGTTAGCAATGGAATATCGGGCTATAAAGCCTGTGGCATTTTTCTATTAAATAAAAACATTATTCGTGATTATTTCTTCGCAGCTTCTGATAATGCTTCTGGATTCTCAAGAATGCCTGCAAACACACCACTTATTGATCCTCAAGCCTACACTAGTATACAATCTTCAAGCAATGCACATCAGTCTTCTATAAAGGAACAGTGCGTTTTGGTTTCATCTTCATCATCTTCCGTTTCAACAGAACTCAAATCTACTAAGATACTCTGACGAAAATTCGAAAAAGATTCCACTCATTACTTATGGTCACTCTTAAGTCCTCTACATAAAAACGGTTACTCTAATTTTAATGATACAAGAAAACATTAAAATGTAAAAAAAACAAATAACCTTCCTGTCATAAAATCGGCAAAGAAACAAACGACACAGGAACAGGATAAAACAAACCAGGTAAACGACAATTATTTCCTAACTAGAATACTGGATTCAATGCTCCTGCAAAAAATAGCTACATATTTCCTGCATCATATGCGCACCACTCTGTGTAGATTGCAGTAGGCAGAAAATAAGAAAGATGAAAAAAAATTTCAGAAGTAGACCATCGGTTTGTCTCCTCAGAGTTATGGGAGAGATACCGACTAATAAGCTTTTTTTAAATTTTTTTTTAATATTATTATGATAATGATACAAATACCTACCAATATTTAGTACCATTCATGCAATGAAACGTTCTCCCAATTTGTCCCAAAACGTCTTCCCTTAGAAAATTTCGACAATACATTTTTTTCCGCTTCATCATTATCATAAAAAGTATGATGTTAGTTAAAATCACATTATAAAGATTATATTAAATTATTAGACACAAAACAAAAAATGGAATATTATCTATAAACCCCTCAAATTTACGAAAATCTTCCAGTGTAAAAAATGTTAACAACAACCACCAATGACTACTTTCCTCGTTACCCGCTTCCAAACCTACGAATTAGATTCCATTTCCCTTATAAAGAAAAGTTATAAAGGAAAGTTTATATTTAACATTGCACCATTCTACGACAAATTGCCTGCTCATTTAACGGAGATTAATGACCCAAAGCTTGGAAGAGGACGAATCAAGCTTTTTCCATTAAGACAACTGCAGAGCAAATCTCTTTTCGGAGATCGTTGAAGATTTGAACACATTGGGTGTAGAGAATTATACCCGACGTTTGACTTAATACAGTCAATGAATAAAAGAAGAAATGTTTACCAAAGTTAGATGTACATACAGCGGCACTTGGTTCTATTCATAACTTTGTTTTAAATTTTTGTAATTTTCTGCCGATAAAAATTAAGATAAATTGTTGAAGAAGAAATAAATTTAACGATGTTATGACCATAATTCTTTACGTTAAAGTAAGTGTGTACCATAAACGTATTATCAAAAAAATGAGAATTATTATTTAAAATAATATTCTGTGATATTAATGGCCATTAATATTTTTGTAAAATATTTAAAAAATATTAATTTTAATTTTAAAAAAAATATAAACTTTCTCACTTTTTTATGTTTTTTAAGTTTCTTACTACTTCATTCGCTTGGTTTTCTTAAGTGCATATTTAATAAAACATATATGTTACAATCATATGTATAAACTATATATATATATATATATATATATATATATATATATATATATATAAATCGTCTAGTAATTATACAGGAACCGAATTGTTTACGGTTAGAAGAGGTAGTCAAAAGAAACATGATTTGCGGGAGAGTGGCTCGATGACAACATGGAAACAAGAAGTTTGGTTCAGTCAAGCCACTACAGTGGAACATGTTGTACGTCAAATTAGATATAGATATATTAAAAAAAACATTACGTAAATAGCAAATATATTTGTTACATAAAAAATAAAAAATAGTTTATATGGAAATTTATATAGCAAATTTTGTAAAATATTTACTGTAAATTATTGAAACTGTAACATCGTATTACAATTATGAGATATTGTTAAATTCAGGATCATCAATCGAAAGAACAAACATTAAATTGTGTAAGAAAAATGAATATCGTATCGATTAGAATTGACCATTCGGATGTGTATGAATGCACGTGGCTAAATCAGATCCAAAACTTAGCAAATGAGAATGTTTTAATTTTCCGTTTTTCACGAAACTAGGGTGGCAGGATAATGCAATTGATATAATAGAGATATTTGTTGTATTATTACCGAATATATATATATAAATATATATATATATATATATATATATATATATATATATATATATGTGTGTAAATGTAAGTTAAATAGGTATACTACAAATTAAAAAACAATTATTGAAAAAACTCTGAATGTGCTGACGTTTACAGGAAATAAAGATTTTACAGATTAAAGTTAAAACCGACTGTAAAAGTTAATGCATATTAGTTGCTACTCTGAAAAGTCGTTAATTTTTTTAAATTAAACACTATTTAAATAGAAATTAAATTTGTATTGTTTTCTGTTAAACACTTTCCAACGTATTAGTTAGATATTAATTTAAAAGTAAACGAAAAAAAATCAGTGTAATAAACAGTCTTTTAGTGGCCATTTCCCATGACTTACGGTCGTCCAGCTAATAGTCCTACCCTTGTATTGTCCAATCTCTGGTTAAAGCTTTGGAGAATATTATGAGGTATTAATAGCCATAGTTCTAATATTTTTATTGTGTATATATAAAGCATGGTCCCATTTAAATTATATGTAAGCTTTGGAGTCTGTTTAACCTTGCAATTTTAATCACTTGCAATATGCAGACGTTTTGCAATATGTATCACGCGTCGCTTGCAGGGCCGCGGATGTTTTGGGCGTTGCTACGTCTGCCGGTGAAATTCATTTTACAATACAATGTATTTTGTTAATAAGAGTGAACTTAATTCTAAAATATAAACATAATTTAATACGTCATTAGAAGAATCGATTTAATATGGGTAATAATAATTTCAAAAAAGATATATATATATGTATATATATATATATGTATGTTTATATGTGTGTGTCTGTGTGTGTGTGTGTGTAAACTTTCCAAATTTACGGTTTATTGCATTATTAACGATAATTATTCTTTTGGAATAAAAATATTCTTTAGCTTATTTAGATGAGACCTTGAGTAAGTGGATGATAACAATATATATCCCTTATAGTTTACTAGAAACAACCGAGGATATACATTCTAATTTTTGTAACCTTAACTTTCTGAATATGCATGCCTTCTCTGCAAAATAAGATATTGTCACGTCAAAAGACTGTAACAGAAATAGTCAGTCATTTTGATCAAATACTCGGTCATACAACTAATCACTATTTCAAATTTTATGATATGTTGTTTGTTATTTCAATGCAATATGAAGTTTGAAACACTAAAAAAAATTAACTGAACTGACTAATTAGGTTAGGTAAAATTACATTTTGCGAACTTAAGACTGTGAAAATTCTTCGATCAAATTCTGCGCGCAAGTATTTTCTCTAGAAGATTCCTTGCTTTCACTGGAACTAATAAATTAAATGTGAAAAAGCACTCACGTGTTAAATAAAATTAGACCGCTCTATATAGGACTCGTTACAAATCTATTACTTTTTTGAGGGAGAATGAAAATGTTAATTTTTCTATATTCCATGGAGCATAAGATCGAGGTTACGAAAAAAAGTATGAGCTTTTGCATCACATTGGTATTGAAATCAGATTTGTTAACATTTCATAGCACTAGCTGGACTCTTAAAAAGTAAATGGAGCTACTATGCATATTTAATATATTGTATATGATCATTTTAGCCATAATTCGGATGACAGTTAATCACTGTAACTGTTGTAAGAGAGTGTGGAGATTAAAGTTAGGTATAAAGGATTATAGCATCCTTGTAAATAATAAATTCTAGTCCTTAAATTGGAAAATACGCAAACGTTCACCAGCATAGTTAATAAATGTTGTGTCATCGAAGTTAAATGATTGAGCCCTGAACTAGAACTTTTAATTCCATTTAATTGGTCTCCGATTGTAAAGCAGTGTACGTGTCACAATTTTCTCAGCACGGCGAATTTTATTACTATAAAATATAAATTTATGTAAGCATATTTATATTAATAAAAGTTATTCAACATACATTTCAATAGCTAATGCTCAAAATATTTATAGGAAAATATTAATGGGGCAAAATAATAACTTAATTTTTCTTTTTACTTTCATATGTCGGGTCATTGTAGAATTAAAGCTAGCTGCATGATTTAAAGACTTACTCTGATTCCGAAAGTATTAAACCTAAAATTATGCTAGTATTAGAGTTTTTAGAACCTCATTGGGTTTTATAGGAAAGTTACTAGGTCTCACAATTTGCTGGAAAATTAGCTATATATTTAGTAATATATTTTCATGGCAGAAAATAGTACTTTTGTTTCTTAATACTTTAGTATAAATACTAGGTATCTGAAAATATTTTATAATTGACATGACCTTTTATTGCACGTAAGTATATATGAAATTCTCATATTAGAGTTTCAGCTCACACTTTATCGGTTTTTTTTTATTATATAAGAATTTAAATTTAATAAACACTATTATAAAAGAATTTAAATTAAATAGAGATATTGTAAAACCGTTTTTTCAAGCGATATTTAATATAATAACAATATTATACTTGTTAATACAAAGTGCTCAAATGACCTAGGGCTAATCGTTTTCTTCTCATTCATCGATTAAAAATTGTAAATAATACCTATAAGCTTGGAGAAGTTAAATCAAAATACTTTAATGTGTACCTTTGTTAAAGTTTTAATTTTAAATGTTTATATTTACAGATATACATTTTAAAGCAATGTTGTGATATAAGAGAAAGCGCTGTAATATTGGCTGTATGGAAACGAAGTTTATCAAAAAATTTCTTAATTTCACGATCCACCTACCGGACATGTCATACTTTTAGCTTTGACTTGTGTTTGAGCTGCAATATTTACCTGTTTCCTGAATTAATTGCTCTGTAAGCTATGATGAATATTGATATTAATATTACCAGGTAAACTCTTGAACTCTCAATTATAATATAAATAAGTCTCCCATGAGTCTATTTACTAAATATTACACATTTGTTTATTTCTACTTTTAGGTTTATCACTGTTTTTATTATATCTATACATATAATAAAATTATAAAATTGGCATGAATCTACATTGAAGTTACGTGCGAAAAAATGATTATGTTCACCCGTAACAAAAGTAATAGAAATAAAAAATAGTTTTTTTAAATTTTATAAACACAGTTTTGGAAATTTTGCCTGTTTGTCTTTTGGTCTGTTTACCTGTTTAGCTGGTTATTTGAACACGCATCACTTAAAAACTACCGTATTAATTAAGATGCGACTTTTGTTTTCAAAAGATCTACGAGTCGACTTGAAGAAATGTTAATTTTTTATTTCATCAGAATCGGTTTGCTCAATCAGAAGATATGCGATAATATAGTGTTCTTACAAAAATACGTGTCTCATGCAATATTATAACACAATAACGAAGTGCCTAGCTTCTCGATGCGTAGTAATTACATCAAGATATAGTGTATCTGCTTACGTCAATAGCATTCTAAACCGAGTAAGGGAATTTTCCATCGGACAACAAAACAATCCAACATAATCCAACCCAACATAATCTATTCCAATATAACTCAACCAAATTATCAGTTTAATAATTTTTTTGTGTCACATATTACTCGCATTGTTCAATATTCATACCAGGATTAAGTATTCGGCGCGTTACTTTGACGACACCACGTAGAGCTCGGTGTGCGTGCACAGAACATTTAATTCGTGCATTAACATGAAAATAGTGCGTATCGTTAAAGGGATAAGATATCATTTTAATGATTATAATTATGTTATTTTCTACCCAGGAGTATTTAGTTACTCGCTTGCTGTAGCAACTTGAAAACAACCTGCATATACCTGCAACAGGAGCTCTTTTCGACATTAACTTTTCGAATGCTACTTTCTTCATGTAATTGTTTCGTTTGTATAAGGCATTGAAAAGTTTCTAGTAGTACCTTTAATGTACTATTGCAAGTAATTGAAATTTGTATGTAATTACCGTAAAATCCCAATAATGTATCTACGAAATTTACATAGAAACGGTAATGCAAAGATTTTTAATGAGAAGTTAACATGTAAACATAAAAATTTACACAAGCGAAAAAGGTGAATAAGTTTAACACCTAAACAGTCACAAAATTGTAAAGAATTTAAATAGAGGATATGTTCTGCCTACTATACTGGGGTGATAAGGCATGTAAATGTACCATGTATAGGATTTATTGTTAGCAATGTATAAAAATGGAAAGAAGAAATAGTAGTAGAAATTATCGATGATGTTTATTATAACTCGCATACACACATACACACACACACACACACACACAAACACACACAAACACACACACACACACACACACATATAGGCGCACACACACACACACACATACACATATAAGTAAAATTAATAAAAAAAAATTACTTTCTTATAATTTTTATTTCATTTTCCCACATTATTTATATTGTATTAGGTAATAAAGCTTTAGATTTAGTTTTGTAGTAAATAATCAACTTCTTGTTTCCAATTGTTTCAATTGTTTTCTTTTCTTCTTATTATAAAATTTATCATCTTTTACAATAATTTTTTTTTAACTATCAATTAATAATCAAACTTCAGTAGCTATTACAGTGGTATAGTACAGTACAGTGCATTAGTATATTATACATGTATAGCACAGTAATATATTAAACTTGAAGCATAAAAGCTTTGAAGCCTTTTCTCAAGAAAATTTCATGAGACTCAAAATCTAAAATATGCTATATGACATGCTCTTAAGTCGACGTATTTTTAAAGAAGTTGTCTTTACTTAAAACGGCTATCGTGTCACTAATGTCTTCATCGGATTAATTAAGATAATTGAGAATTCTTTCTTAAGTGGCAATTAACGAATTACTGATGATACAAAATATTGGCCACGCCTAATTCATCGGTTACTTCTTCAAATTGTCTAAATAAAACGATAAATGTTTCAATGATCATCCAGTCTTCGGAAGTCAGTTGGAGAATTTTATTGTTTGCGGATAAGTAAAGGCACAAAGACTCTTAGAATTGATACATGCGCTCTAACATATATCATACATCTGGTAGCGCACTCTGGTATCATCTTTAGGAGTGTTTGATTAATGCTTTTATATAAAGTTCTAAGGTCCCCTTGAGCTGAATTCAAATGATGAAAATATGTTTTCAT
Organism: Druceiella hillmani; assembly: GCA_039881145.1. Classification (NCBI taxonomy): domain Eukaryota; kingdom Metazoa; phylum Arthropoda; class Insecta; order Lepidoptera; family Hepialidae; genus Druceiella; species Druceiella hillmani. Next base: position 3,116,704 of record JAYKKI010000016.1, read on the forward strand.
CCTTTTACGTTTTGCTATGGCAGCTGCAACAGTCTTCTTCAGCTTTCAATCCTTTTTCAATATGTTTTAAATCTTATGGGAAGCACAGTCAATGTGTTGAACATTTAATAAGCGAACACTTTTTTCATATTTACGTCTGCATCCTAAACTGTACATTCCACTTTTTCTTTATTTATTTCTCATGAGATAAGATGCCTTTAAGTTTACAAATAATATCTTCTACGGTATGGCGGCTGTTATAGCACACATCTGCTTTTAATACTATCATTTTCCTTTCGAATTCTTCTATAATCCCAGGACAAGTTAAACTATAGAGAAAACCAAGAACTAAAGATTCTCTGTTTGTTTCCGCCTTATAATTCATCGCAGTTAAAAGAAATATGACAATAAAGAGACTAAATTATAAAATGGAAATAAGTACTTCACAAGTGTTAAAAATTCAATATATTCCTAAGTTGCAAGTCTTCCAACACAATCACTTTACTTTTTGATTTATCAACTGAAATGGACCTCATAGATTTATTATCCCACCTTCTATTTCTGTTGTAGAAAATTTAACTTTAACACAGAAAATTACACACACAGATTTAAAACAGATTTAGTACTGTTGTAGAAAGATAATGCAATTGTAGGACTATTGTTTTCGTTTTTCGCATTTATCCAATTCAGAAAACTTGGTTTTATGCATTGATTTGAAATAATTTCTCATCTCTTTTCGAGAATAATAATTGATATAGAGGTTGCGTCTAGCTCGTTCAGCATCGCAAAGCTTAAAATAAATCCATATTTCAAAATAA